>JANAVB010035589.1:0-22500 GCA_029216955.1 Iris pallida
TAAAAACGACAAAAAAAAGAAAAAAATGTTCAAACTAATCAAAATTGATCAAAAAAGAAAAAAAAAATTTAAACAATTTTTTTTTTGCCCGGCAAAAAAAAATACCCACCTTCAAGGGATAGAATTCCCATGTTTTGTGGGTAAACTTTACCGGGTATTTATAATCCCGGAAATAAATTTTTTTTAAGCAAACAAAGTGGTAATAGATTCCCATCTTAAATTTTTCCGGGAATAAAAAAAAAATACCGCGTAACAAACGCCCCCTTAATGTTAATGTTAATATTAACATTAAATACTAAAATACATTAAACTTAACATTAAAATTAATATTAACATTATATTAACATTAACATTAGTAGTAACATTAACATTAACATAACATTAATATAAAAAAATAAAATAAAAAATTATATTAACATTAATATTAACGTAATAAGAGACTATTTAGATAATAAAAAATTAAAATAGTGCAACATTAATTATGAACGGTCAAATCTAATCAAATTAAATACTTAATTTTTAAATCGCAAAATTATATATTTGACTAAATTTAGATTCTACAAATATATTGTTATCAAATTTAAACTGGTCGTCACTCATCCTGAGCATTGGCTCATTGATTTCCTTAAAGTATATACCGAGTCGGATTTAAATTTGAACAGCTCCTTCGTTTGGACTCCTTTTGCTTACTACAAATTAACCAACATTCTTGTCTTCTTCTTCTCTCCAGACATGTTACTATCATAACTTAGCTACAATAAATCTCCGGTTGAAAATATTGGTTCCACCGATGATAAGTGAAAATTATACCAAATGATTGTTGCGTTGGTTTGACAATTTCTCGTCGAACCGAAACAGATGGCATGTAATGGACTACCCTTGGGTACACGGCACAACGAAGGCGCGGCCGACCAACATATATTTCCAGTTCTACGAAAGCGAAATGCACGTCACACTTGGTTGTTGCACATCCAAATAAGGACAAGTGTCAGTTTGGTTGCATCCCAATAATTCTTCTACTGTGAATTGGGAAACATTTCGTACGCAAAATGCTATGTAATATAAAAACTTTATTTTAAATAATTAAATTTTTATAAATATATTCGCATGTTTGATAAATATAAAAAAATTTTGGAAAAAATGAAAAAAAAAATCTTTAAAAATTTGAAAACAACGAAAAAAAGGAAGGGAAAAAAAAGACAAAAATCATTCTTAAAAAAATTAAAAAAATAGAGAAAAAAATCTAAAAGGAAGACAAAAAAAACTTTAAAAAATAAAAGTAAAAAATAAAAATAAAAGTAAAAAAACATAAATCCAATTCTTAAAAAATGAAACAAGATAAATAAAAGGAAAAAAAAATTAAAAAATTAAAATAAATAATAAAAAGTAAGTCTTCACTTTTTTTATCCAAATTCAAGTGCACCTTACCCATTACCATAATGTAAGGTACCGCCACTTTTGACATCCCCCAACTGACTGTTAACTTCCTTGACCGAGCTTTTTTGACAAAAATATCGTCCTTCATTGTCTTCTCTCGCACACTACCCTGCTGGTCCCCTCCTCGCCGCGTGCATCCCCGTCGATGCCCCCCACCGGGCAACCCGCTCGTTGCCTTCCACCGCGCTCGCGCCCTCCCGCGCCCCTCTCAATGGTCGGGCAGCAGCAGCAGAGCAGTCACATCGACAGCAACAGCAACATCAAGCAGCGACGGCAGAGACAGCAACAACAACGAACAGCAGCGGCAACGGCTCGCCGGCGTGTGATACGGAGGAGGGCAACAGGGGGAACGCGTGCGGGAGGAGGGCAGCGGAACCACACGGGGAAGGGGGGCAGCGGAGGCACGCAAAAAAAGAAGAAGAAGAAGAAGGAGGAGGATATTTTGGTCATAAATTGATCAATGGTTAAGCGTCGCTCATAGACGATTTATGAATAAAGTGGAAGTATATTACATTGTGGTAATTTGATATATGTGCACCTTGAATTTGGATAAATAAAGTGGGATGCGACTCAAAAAAAATTCAAATAAAAACAAATATTTACCCGAACAAAAATAAATATCCGCAGATTTTTAAGAAACAGAATGCTCTTGCTCTGTAGACAATTGTTCAGCGGATATTCTCAGTTCTTGCAATAAATTTTTATAACCTAAATCAAATATGACAAAATATTTACTACCAAATTGTCCAAGAATTAAAAAAAAAATCGTTTACCAAATCGTTCTACCAAAATTTGGATATAATCCTGAAAGTTTTGGGAATAAGCCAATTTTCTTTATTGTGCAACGTTAGATATGGGGTGGATTTGAAGGAATCATTACACTTCTAAATCATGGCCCCTCCATATATATATGGGAAGCGGATCAAAATTCTTCCTTAGAAAATTTTCTAAAAACTCCCTCACTCTAATCCGTAATTTAATGTTAATATTAATGTTAAAATTAATATTAAAATTAATATTAAACTTAACATTAAAATTAATATTAATATTAACATTAACATTAATATTAACATTAACATTAACATTAACATTAATATTAAAAAATATAAAAAAATTAATATTAAATTAATATTAATATTAACATTAATATTAACATTAGCATTAATATTAACATTAATATTAATATTAATATTACGAATTAGAGTGAGACGGTTTTTTAGGAGTTTTTCTAAGGGGAGCTTTTGATCCGCTCCATATATATATATATATATATATATATATATATATATATATATATATATATATATATATATATATATATATGAAAATTGCTGAGAAGCCCAATTTCGGGGTGGACTTTTATGAAATGTCCACCCGCTGGATTATTTTTATTAAATGTCCAGAATTAAGTTTTCCACGTTAAATATTTCAAGATTCTCTCTAGTTGCTATGTATTTACAAAATTTGTCATTATCATAGTTCCAAAAATACCCCTTCGCGCAAATTTGGACATCTATATATAATTATGAATTCGCAATCTCAGATTTGGATTGAGAAATTCGTATTCTTCTTCTTCTTCACGAGAAATTTGAAATTAATTGATATAATCTTTATTAGAGATCGCAAAATCGTTCGTAGTTCACTGTGGTTTTCGTCAGTCGAACGTCGATCATCCTTCATCATCATCGATCATCATCATCATCATCATCATCATCTTCGTGGTTTCCGACGATTAGGTCAATTGTGGATAGAAGATCTTCTTCTTTTCTTTTTATAGATCTTAAAACAAGGTGAGAGTTCAGATCTGTAGAAATTCATCCATCAGCTTGTATATCTCGAAATTTATGCTGAATTTGAATTTGTTATTAAGATTATTAACTTAAAAATGTTAGTGAGATATTTAATCTTGTTATTTGTGCGAATAGCATTCTCCGTTATATTTAAACGGAGAATGACAATTACTTCTTATAAAGATCATTATCCGTATGTTTTTATACGGAGAATGAACATTAACCATAAGTTACAGACAGATAATAATCATTCTCCGTTATATTTAGACGGAGAATGTCATTCTCCGTTTTACTTTAGACGGAGAATGTCATTCTCCGTTTTGCTTTAGACGGAAAATGTCATTATAAGTTGGTTCCAAACGGAGGATATTTATTCTCCGTTATTTTTAGACAGAGAATAATCATTATTAGACGAGAATTTTATTGTTCTATTTGTGACCTCTTATGTTTTTATGTTATCAGGGGGGAAGATATGGAATCAAGTTGTTTAGTTAACATTTGTTTCAAGGGAGACATAGTTTTCTGCCGTGTCACACATGAAAGTACCGTGGATTTTTTAAAGAATAAAGTGTGCGATCGATGGACTTATTTGGATCCACTTTCCTTCCGTTTCAGGTTTTTGCACTCTGATGGGACTGAACTGTATGTTGAAAGTAATTTTGGCTTCGCTCATTGGTTGGTGGTTTTAACGGTACTCACGATGTGAGTTTTGATCTATATGTGGAGAAAATATACTCTCAATGTTTTTCATCAACATCTTTTCCTTGTCAAAGCTTTCACATGGGACCTTCGTCTTCCTCTTCTAGTTCTTTGAGTAGATGTTCTCCTAATATAAAGGACAAACGAGTAGTACAATTTTATGAGGGCTCAACTGAGACAGTGAAGAAGAGGAAATCGGATATGTGGCCTGCATCAATTACTGGTGTTGGTCAGATTTTTCTAAATGGTGTTGAAGAAGTTAGGAATGCTGTTAGAAAGGTATGTTTTGAATCTCGTCATCCATTCCACATTTTGAAATCTGAGCCGGGGAGGTATACTGTTTGCTGCAAGAATTACAAGACACATGCTTGTTTGTGGAGCTTCCATGCTATATCTATGTTATTCTTCATGTGTCTTTCGAAAGATAATCAAATTTTTGAGGTGAAGAGGTATGTGGGAGAACATAATTGTGGAGCTGGCTATATGGATAAAGGTAATCTGGTTGTTCCAGCAAAGTTTGTGAAAAGTTTGATTAGTGACATTGTTCGGATGCATCCTAAAAAGTCCGCAAAATCTGTTGTCGATGATTTCAAGGTCGACTACGGCTTATCTGTTACATATGGACAGGCATACCACGGAATTAGGCTGGTGCACCAGGAAATGTACGGAGATGATGTTAGATCTTACAGTGACTTGTGTTGGTATGTCAACAAGGTAAAGGAAACCAATAATGGTTCCGTTATCGACTTCCAGAAAGATGATTCATCAATGAGGTTTGAGCGGCTTTTTCTTTCATATGGGGCTTGCGTAGAAGGCTTTCAATATTGTCGTCCGATGCTATATTTGGATGCTACTTTCCTTACAGGTAGGTTTAGAGGATGTTTGATGTCTGCTACAGCGAAGAATGGTAACCAACAGTTCTACCCTATTGCATACGGTATAGTCTCAGGCGAAGATGGCGATAATTGGGAATAGTTCCTTAGAAATCTAAAGAATGTTGTTGGATGTAGTAGGCGTATTATTTTTCTTTCGGATCAAGGCACCGGTCTAGTTTCTGAAGTCCCTAATGTGTTTCCTAATGATTATCATAGCTATTGCTATTATCACATGAAGAATAACATACCGCTGAAAGAGAAAGGAAATGAAAGAGTGTATCCGCATGTACTTGAAGCTTGGAGGCAAGCAGTATATGCTCTAACTCCAGGTGTGTTAATGAGACAGATATATGCACATTTTTTATGCATTTACCATTAATTTAACAAGGAAAATGACCATTCTCCGCATCAGAAAGACGGAGAATAGTCATTCTCCGTGTGTTTTAACACGGAGAATGTCCATTCTCCGTCCTGCATAGAACGGAGAATAGCATTCTCCGTTAGTTTTTGAACGGAGAATGGTATTATCCGTCTTGCATAGAACGGAGAATATCATTCTCCGTTAGCTTTTGAACGGAAAATGACTATTATCCTTATGAGAATGCACTTATTTTTAATAATTTTGTGAATTGACCTAATTCTTTATTAATTATTTGTTTTTCTGTATAAAGGTGGGTATAGACAAGCAATCAAGAAGATTTATGATCTGAATTGTGGTCATGTTGTGAATTGGATGAATAAACAAAAACCTGAACACTGGTCAAACGCATTCTTCCCGGGATGTAGATACGGTGAGGTTGCTTCTAGTTGTGCAGAGTCATTCAATGCATGGATAAAGGCTGAGAAGAAATTGCCTATATCAGCAATTGTAAATGTCATCCGTGTGAAGATGATGAAGATGATTTCGGATCGCCACAAGGATGCAATTGGTTTGAATAGCAAATTGACTCCATACGCTGAGGATATGCTGAAGCAGCTTACAGATGATGGCATGTGTTATAGGGTATATCGGTCCGGTGATTTCGAATTTGAGGTGATCGCAGATACTTCCTCCCATATGATGAATCTTCTTGATTGTCATTGTAGTTGTCGTAGATAGAAGGTATATGGATTCCCATGCAGCCATGCAATACAATGCATCAGAGTTGGTTCAGATAAATCTGTTTACGACTTTGTGGAGCAGTATTGGACATCAGATTATTACCGGAAGTTATATTCATGGGCTATTCGTCCAGTTCCAGATTGTGAAAAACAGTTTGAAAATAATCCCACTGATGTTGTTCTACCCCCTGTTCCGAAACGTGGTCCTGGACGACCAAAAGCGGACCGTTACAAGAGCAAATATGAGAACAAGGGAAAAGAGAAGAGAAAGATAAGGTGCCAGAATTGTTTTGAATTATGCAATCACAATCGCAGCACTTGTCCTCTTCCTCCACGTGCTGCTACGGTGGTCGAGGGGGCAGCGCCCCCTCGTTAATACATACACATATATTCCTTCTTTATATAACTGGAAATTGTTTTTTGAATACATATCGTACATTTTTTGATATCAATGGTAATAGTTTGAACTCTGTGTATTTGATATTTCACATATATATTAACAGCATAAGAACTTATTATCCTTTATACTCTCTGACTTTATAATGTATTGAATGACCATTCTCCGTGTGTTTTAACACGGAGAATAATCATTCTCCGTTTTAGATACACGGAGAATGTTATTCTCCGTGTTAAAACACACGGAGAATGGCCATTTTAAGGTCGAAATACACAGAAAGGGCATTCTCCGTTTCAAAATATACGGAGAATAATATTCTCCGTCTATTTTGACACGGAGAATGACATTCTCCGTTTTATATACACGGAGAATGGTTATTTATAAGTCAAAATACAAAGATAATGTAATTCTCCGTGTATTTTAAGACGGAGAATGGCATTATCCGTCTATTTTGACACGGAGAATGACATTCTTCGTCTATTTTGACACGGACAATGTTCATTTCTAGGTCAAAAAATACAGAAAATATCATATTCCGTGTATTTTAACACGAAGAATGGCATTCTCCACGTTAGTAAGACGGAGAATGTTCATTCTCAGGACAAAATACACAGAAAATGCTATTCTCCGTGTGTTTTGACACGGAGAATGAGCATTCTCCGTCTCATATTAAACGGAGAATGTCCATTTCTAGTTCCAAATACACAGAGAATGACATTATAGGTTTGCATTAACACAGATAATGACATTATAGGTTTGAATCAAACAACAGAACTTTAACAAAACAGATTTACATATATAGAACAATGTAAATTAGTCGAAAAATTGAATTTCATTACAAAGGACAACAAATACATTACAAAAGAAACCTGACAAACAGAATATATATAAGGAATTTGTTAGCCAATTTACATTGTCATTTTCTTTTATGGTACAAAAGGAACTGCACAGTCACTCATAAGCAAAAGCTTAGCCAAATTTAACCTTTTCTTTACAATAATATCGTGAACTGCTTTGTTTGTTCTCTTTTGTCAATCAAATGGAGCTTTTGACAACTTTTCAATATAATATGCAACATACAGCAGGCAGCTGGGTGATAGTTGCTGCGGGCAATCTTTGTAAACCTTGAGCTCTGATGTTTCATATTCCTTGATTGATGGGATTTTATTCCTCATCAATGCAATCTTATTTATTATAATTGGCTCGATTTTATTCTTCATGTATTTTGCAACCTCGATTCCCTTAGCGCCCGTGTTTTTCCGCAATGAGTTGTAGTGCGTCCAAACATAGGAGCTGAAGTTGAATGCCAGCAGTGTATAGTGTTTATTATCCACACGGAAGAGTGGCACGAATAGCCATTCAATGTCATCCTCCAGCTCCATGATAAAATCTTCTATATCAGTTTTGAAATTGTATATTGCTCCAGATATTAGATTTTCTTCATCGACATACTGGACAGTACGCTATTTTCCAGAAGAAAAAAACAAAAAATAATATCATGAGTTAGTTTTTTACAATACTATTAGTAGCTGTACACATTAATATTTATTTTTCAGTTTTGATTCTTACCAATGAATGGGACATTATGATTGCAGACCATTTACATTGTGCACCCTGCGAGCTTGACTGAATGTTCTGCCTTAATTCGGCTTGAAATTCGTTCATAAGCTTTATTTAGTAGTTCATAACACCGGCTTCTATTTCATCCTCATTTAGTATGTCTTGAAAATCTTTAGCATTTAACAACATGCTGACATCATTGTTTCTTCTTCTTATTTTACAATTTTCTGGAGCATTTGGAATGTACAGGTATACATTATCACTGCACATAAATTTAGTTTCGATTATGTTAATAGTATAGGCTAATGATATAATTGCATAAAAAATAACTCCAATAGAGAATGATCATTCTCCGTTATGAATTGGACGAAGAATGTATATTCTCCGTTTTAAATGGGACAGAGAATAATCATTCTCCGTTATGAATTGGATGGAGAATGCCATTCTCCGTTTTAAATGGGATGGAGAATATCATTCTCCGTTATGAATTGGACGGAGAATGTCATTCTCCGTTATGAATTGGACGGAGAATGTCATTCTCCGTTTTAAATGAGACGGAGAATGATCATTCTCCCTTGTGAATTGTACAGAAATTGATTCAAGTTTAGAATACTTACGTTGGAGACATCCTTCTTGGGTATACGATGCTCCTGTATAGTTGCTTCAGCTAATCGTCTGCAAGGTTCCAAAGTCTGAGTTTTGGACATTGCATCAGCATTTTTTCCCTCTTTAACTAGCTTGGCTGTTTGAGGAGATTCTTCTTCAAGTTCTTCAGGAGCTGACATCTCCTTTTTATTGTCTACCTTCTCGGGACTGGAAGGAGCTTTTTTTTTCCCACCAGGAGCTACTTTCTTACTGGGACTGGAAGGAGCTTTTCTTTTCCGACCAGGAGCTGCCTTCTTACTTGTTGTAGCATCAGATGTTTTCTTCTTTTCCAATGTAGTAAAATCATCATCCGCTGCAGCATTTGATTGTTTTTTAGTCCCAGCAGGTTCTCTTGCTCTTGTGTAATGCTTTTGGGGAACTGCTTGAGTCTCCCCACTTTGCAATGCTTTAGCCATTGCTTCGAGGTTAACAATTGTATCATTCTTCTGTTTGATTTCGTCATTCAACGATGCAACTTCCTCTAGAAGTTTGTTGTTATCATTATTGAGCTTTTCATTCTTTTTTTTGAGATCCTCTGTCATTTTCACTGATATAAAAAACAAACAACAACAAGAGGTATGATGTCAATATTATATAATCTTCTTTTTAAAAATAATGAAAAATATTATTATCCGTTTACTTTAATCCGGAGAATGTCCATTCTCCGTGTCAAATTAAACGGAGAATGACCATTCTCTGTTAGACTTACAAGAAGAAAGGTCATTCTCTGGGTCAAAATAGACAGAGAATGTCATTCTCCGCGTCAAAATAGACGGAGAACGTCATTCTCCGCGTCAAAACAGACGGAGAATATCATTTCTCTGTGTCAAAAAAGACGGAGAATGTCATTCTCTGCGTCAAAATAGACGGAGAATGTCATTCTCCGTGTTAAGCTAAACGGAGAATGGCCATTTCTATGTCAAAATACAAAAAATGTCATTCTCCGTGTTAAAATACTAGCGGAGAATGTCATTCTCCGTATTAAAATACACGGAGAATGTCATTCTAAGTGTGTTTCTAACACGGAGAATGTCAAATTAAACGGAGAATGACCATTCTCTGTTAGACTTACAAGGAGAAAGGTCATTCTCCGGGTCAAAATAGACAGAGAATGTCATTCTCCGTGTCAAAATAGACGAAGAACGTCATTCTCCGCGTCAAAACAGACGGAGAATGTCATTCTCCGTGTCAAAAAAGACGGAGAATGTCATTCTCCGTGTTAAGCTAAACGGAGAATGGCCATTTCTATGTCAAAATACAGAAAATGTCATTCTCCGTGTTAAAATACTAGCGGAGAATGTCATTCTCCGTATTAAAATACACGGAGAATGTCATTCTAAGTGTGTTTCTAACACGGAGAATGACATTCTCCGTGTTAGAAACACACGGAGAATGGCATTTTCTAGGTCAAAACACACAGAAAACGTCATTCTCCGTGTACTTTGACACGGAGAATGGTCA
Source organism: Iris pallida (assembly GCA_029216955.1). Classification (NCBI taxonomy): domain Eukaryota; kingdom Viridiplantae; phylum Streptophyta; class Magnoliopsida; order Asparagales; family Iridaceae; genus Iris; species Iris pallida. Next base: position 9,966 of record JANAVB010035589.1, read on the forward strand.
TTCTCCGTGTTAGATACAGATAATTACAGATTAAAATAGACAAAAAATAGAAAATTTTACCTTTTAGAAGTAGCTCTTCAACACGTTGACGAAGCTTCTCATTATCAGCAGTAGGCTCAGATTTCTGCTTTCTCAGGGAGTCTAGTTCCTGTTCCGACCCATGTGCCTCCAGTTCTTCAACTCACTTACGGAGTTTCTCATTATCATCAATAAGGAGCGATTTCTCGTTCCTTAAAGAGTCTAACTCCTTTTCCAAGCCATCAGTAACGAGCCCCACAGCACGTTGTTGGGCTACATCTGCCTCTAGTTGCTGGGCTTTTTCTTGGAGTTGCTCATTCTCAGCGATAAGCTGAGATTTCTCCTGCAAGACACGCAACATATCTACATTATTAGCTGTATTTGTTGCTGGTGCTTGGGCTTCATTTTGTTGTTCTTCTTGATCAACAGAATTATCTACATCTTTTATACAGTGCTGCTCTGCTGGGACTTCTACTTCTTCAACATTCAATGCAACAAGATCTTTGAATATCAATCCGAATTCATTTGAGCACCTTGATATTCATTTTGAGGAAGATCGAGATTCTATTCCCATCCCATGTATCGAATCTCGGAGATGCGATTGTTAGTTTGCACTTCCTCTCTATCAGTTGACTGTGCTCTGCAAACCAATACAAGAAGTATATCGTACAACCTTCAATATTCTTGTACAATATCTCAACATCATCATCTTCATCTTTTGTAACAGCCCTCTTTATGTTGTCCACTACGTACCCCAGAATTATCCGTGGCCAACAGATGCTTTTTATAATATCTGTGCTCTCCACCAGAGCGAAAAACTTGTACGGCAAGTTCGACCCACCCATTCTGGTGAAGAATGCTGTTTGGCACAAGTTGAATACTATTAACTTGGCCAATTCATCAGGACTTGCATTTCTGTCCCCCAACAGCTCTAAGATCCTTTTCTTAACTTCTGCGTTTGAGACTTCAGCATTTTTTTCCCTTGGAATTTTCAGCAATCTTTTGAAGTGTTCTGTACACATGCTGAATGAGTCTGCTTGTGGGGGGGTCTTCTGTTTTTCAGTGATGATCTTTAAATACTTCTCATCAACTTCATTGTCATCATTCATTGGCAGACCGAAAATGGTTGCCATCTCATCAACAGTTGGTGCTACCTTGACACTGCTGCTCAATTGGAAATATCCAATAACATCTTCTTCCAAATAAGTCCCCATCAAGTTCTCCAGACCTTGTGTGACTTTAGATAGTTCTGTCTTTTTCACCTTGGATCTGTAGAATACATCTACGAAATTGTAGAATCCAACATTCTTCAAGCTTTCAACAACTGCTTCAGGCAAATGGCCAAACTTTTCCTTCACCTCATCCATAAGAGAGAGTATTGGGGTGAATGTTGCACGGAAAAGTCTTTCTTCTTTGTTCCTGACAGTTTTTTTTCCTAAAAAAAACAACAATTAGGTTTACGTCAACATTCTTCTTTATTATAATAAGGAGAAAGCCATTATCCGTTTTATATGAGACGGAGAATGTAATTCTCCGTGTCAAAATAGACGGAGAATGGCATTCTCTGTTTTGTATTAATACGGAGAATGTCATTCTCCGTGTCAAAATAGACGGATAATGTCATTCTCCGTTTTGTATTAAAACGGACAATGACGTTCTCCGTTTTGTATTAACACGGGGAATGATCATCTCTAGGTCAACATACAAGGGAAAATGGCATTCTCCGCGTGTTTTAAAACGGAGATTGACATTCTTCGTGTCAGTAAGACGGAGAATGCTCATTCTCTAGGTCAAAATACAAAGAGAATGGCATTCTCCGTCTATTTTGACCCGGAGAATGTTCATTTCTCTAGGTTAATGCGAGGGAGAATGCCATTCTCCGTCTATTTTGACCCGGAGAATGATATTCTCCGCGTCAGTAAGACGGAGAATGTTCATTCTATAGGTCAAAAACACAGAAAATGCCATTCTCCGTTTTGTATTAACACGGAGAATGATCGTTCTTTAGGTCAAAATACAAGGGAGAACGTCATTCTCCCTTCTATTTTAAAACGGAGAATGCCATTCTCCGCGTCAGTAAGACGGAAAATGACATTCTCTAGGTCAAAATACAAGGAGAATGGCATTCTCCGTCTATTTTGACACGGAGAATGATATTCTCCGTCTCATATTAGACGGAGAATGCTCGTTTTTTAGATCAAAATATAAGAGAGAACGTCATTCTCCGTGTCAAAATAGACGGAGAATGTCATTCTCCTTGTATTTTGACACGGAGAATGGAGTTCTCTGTGTCAAAATAGACGAAGAATGGCGTTCTCCGTTTTGTATTAACACGGGGAATGATCATCTCTAGGTCAACATACAAGGGAAAATGGCATTCTCCGCGTGTTTTAAAACGGAGAATGACATTCTCCGTGTCTGTAAGACAGAGAATGCTCATTCTCTAGGTCAAAATACAAAGAGAATGGCATTCTCCGTCTATTTTGACCCGGAGAATGTTCATTTCTCTTGGTCAAAATACAAGGAGAATGCCATTCTCCGTCTAATTTGACCCGGAGAATGACATTCTCCGCGTCAGTAAGACGAAGAATGTTCATTCTATACGTCAAAAACACAGAAAATGCCATTCTCCGTTTTGTATTAACACGGAGAATGATCGTTCTTTAGGTCAAAATACAAGGGAGAACGCCATTCTCCCTTCTATTTTAAAACGGAGAATGCCATTCTCCGCGTCAGTAAGACGGAAAATGACATTCTCTAGGTCAAAATACAAGGAGAATGGCATTCTCCGTCTATTTTGACACGGAGAATGATATTCTCCGTCTCATATTAGACGGAGAATGCTCATTCTTTAGATCAAAATACAAGAGAGAACGTCATTCTTCGTGTCAAAATAGACGGAGAATGTCATTTCTTGTATTTTGACACGGAGAATGGAGTTCTCTGTGTCAAAATAGACGGAGAATGGCGTTCTCCATTTTATATTAACACGGGGAATGATCATCTCTAGGTCAACATACAAGGGAAAATGGCATTCTCCGCGTGTTTTAAAACGGAGAATGATATTCTCCGTGTCAGTAAGACGGAGAATGCTCATTCTCTAGGTCAAAATACAAAGAGAATGGCATTCTCCGTCTATTTTGACCCGGAGAATGTTCATTTCTCTTGGTCAAAATACAAGGAGAATGCCATTCTCCGTCTATTTTGACCCGGATAATGACATTCTCCGCGTCAGTAAGACGGAGAATGTTCATTCTATAGGTCAAAAACACAAAAAATGCCATTCTCCGTTTTGTATTAACACGGAGAATGATCGTTCTTTAGGTCAAAATACAAGGAAGAACGCCATTCTTCCTTCTATTTTAAAACGGAGAATGCCATTCTTCGCGTCAGTAAGACGGAAAATGACATTCTCTAGGTCAAAATACAAGGAGAATGACATTCTCCGTCTATTTTGACACGGAGAATGATATTCTCCGTCTCATATTAGACGGAGAATGCTCGTTCTTTAGATCAAAATACAAGAGAGAACGTCATTCTCCGTGTCAAAATAGACGGAGAATGTCATTCTCCTTGTATTTTGACACGGAGAATGGAGTTCTCTGTGTCAAAATAGACGGAGAATGGCGTTCTCCGTTTTGTATTAATACGGGGAATGATCATCTCTAGGTCAACATACAAGGGAAAATGGCATTCTCCGCGTGTTTTAAAACGGAGAATGACATTCTCCGTGTCAGTAAGACGGAGAATGCTCATTCTCTAGGTCAAAATACAAAGAGAATGGCATTCTCCGTCTATTTTGACCCGGAGAATGTTCATTTCTCTAGGTTAATGCGAGGGAGAATGCCATTCTCCGTCTATTTTGACCCGGAGAATGACATTCTCCGCGTCAGTAAGATGGAGAATGTTCATTCTATAGGTCAAAAACACAGAAAATGCCATTCTCCGTTTTGTATTAACACGGAGAATGCCATTCTCCGTTTAAAATAGACGGATAATGGCATTTCTAGTTCAAATGACACAGAAAGGGCATCCTCCGTGTATTTTATAGACGGAGAATGATCATTTTCATTGCCGCGTCAATATAAACGGAGAATGAACAAGACTCAAAGTTTTACCTTTTTTCTTCCCTTCTTCATGATCTTCTTCTTCTCCCCCTGCTACTTCTTGTTCTTGTTGTTCTCCGTGTTCTTGTTCTTCTACTGCTTCTTGCACTTCTTTTTCTTTTGGAGCATTTCGTCTACGAGCAACCTTCTTAAATTTCTTCCCTCCTTTCTCTTGTTTTCCAACAACTACTTCTTCTCCTTCTTCTCTAACTCGGTCTACATCCATTGCTGATGATTGCGACATTGTGATGGAGATTCGCTGGTGATTTCTTGTAAGAAATTTCTAAGATTTTTGGAGGAGATGACCTAAAATCGCAAGCAAACAGAGTATGGAAGAGGAGGGAGCGATAGAAACACTTTTTTGAAGAGTCTCTTGGATTTGTATCTTCTGGAATCGAACCGTTTTTCTGAAGAGTTGCTGGGTTTGTTGATATTCTTACTAAATTAGAAGGGCAAAAGGGTCAAGCCGTGCCCTTTTATATATTTTTAAGTTATTGCTGGGCACGCGATGAAAGTTTACTTTAGGGTGGGTTTTTCATAAAACTTTTTAAATTTTTGGGCATTTCACAAGCCCCCTTAAAAAAATTTCTAAAAAAACCCCTCACTCTAATCCGTAATTTAATGTTAATATTAATGTTAATATTAATATTAATGTTAATATTAACATTAAATACTAAAATTAACATTAAACTTAACATTAAAATTAATATTAACATTAACATTAATATTAACATTAACATTAACATTAACATTAACATTAATATTAAAAAAATTTAATATTTACATTAATATTAACATTAACATTAATATTAACATTAACATTAATATTAATATTAATATTACGAATTAGAGTGAGGAAATTTTTTAGGAGGTTTTCTAAAGGGGGCTTTTGATCCGCTCCATATATATATATATATATATATATATATATATATATATATATATATATATATATATATATATATATATATATATATATTGGGAAAATTTATGAAATGCCCAAAAACTAAAAAAGTTTCATGAAAAATCCACCGCTAAAAAAACATTCATCGCGTGCCTAGAATTAGAGAAACTTATCCAAAGCGGGTTCCGAATGACCCTTTTGCCCTTCCTTTTAATTTATTGAAAACACCCACGAAACTGCTCTTAAAAAATGTTTCGATACTTCATCTTCTTCCATACGCTGCTCACTTTCGAATCTAGGTTTTCTCCTCAAAAATCTTCAAAAACTCGTCAGAAAATTTCGGAAAGACCGAGACAAACGGCAAAAGTACTAAAACGGAGGTCCAAACATCATTTTTTGCGATTCTAAAATTTCGGTAGGTCGTCTAACAAAATAGTTGTTAATCTCAGGCTCCTCGACGATACGCTCATTTTGCGACAAACGGGACCACGTTTCGACCTCCCAGTCAAAAGTTATGGCCCTCCAAAGTTTCAACTGACCATAAAATGCAGAAGAATGGGCATTCTCCGTGTTAGAACACGAAGAATGTTAATTTCGCATGAGGGTGGTCATTCTCCGTGTTAGTAACACGGAGAATGGCATTCTCCATCTTAATTTACACGGAGAATGGCCATTCTCTGTATTAGTAACACGGAGAATGACATTATCCGTCTTAATTTACACGGAGAATGGCCATTCTCCGTGCTAAATTAATTTACACGGAGAATGGCCATTCTTCGTGTAATTTAGCACGGAGAATGAACATTCCAGTTTTAAAACGCAGGAGAATGACCATTCTCCGTGTTAGAAACACGGAGAATGCCATTCTCTGTGTTAAATAAAACGGAGAATGACATTCTCCGTGTTTCTAACACGGAGAATGGTCATTCCAGTGTTAAAACGCAGGAGAATGACCATTCTCCGTGTTAGAAACACGGAGAATGCCATTCTCCGTGTTAAATAAAACGAAGAATGCCATTCTCCGTGTTAAATAAAACGGAGAATGGCTATTCTCCGTGTAATTTGACACGGAGAATGGTCATTCCAGTGTTGAAACGCAGGAGAATAACCATTCTCCGTGTAAATTAACACGGAGAATGGCATTCTCCGTGTTAAATAAAACAGAGAATGTCATTCTCCGTGTTAATTTACACAGAGAATGGCATTCTCCATGTTAATTTACACGGAGAATGGTTATTCTCAGTATTAATGACCATTCTCCGTATAATTTAGTACGGAGAATGGCATTATTCATTCTAAATTATACGGAGAATGGTCATTCTTCGTGCTAAATTATACGGAGAATAGCATTCTCCGTGTTAATTTACACGGAGAATGGTCATTCAAATATTAAAACACAGGAGAATGGCTATTCTTCGTGTTAAAAACACGGAGAATGCCATTCTCCGTGTTAGTAACACGAAAAATGACATTCAACACGGAGAATGGCATTCTCTTTGTTAAAATGCAGGAGAATGACTATTCTCCGTCTTAATTTACACGGAGAATGACCATTCTTCGTATAATTTAGCACGAAGAATGAACATTCCAGTGTTAAAACGCAGGAGAATGACCATTCTCCGTGTTAGAAACACGGAGAATGCCATTCTCCGTGTTAAATAAAAAGGAGAATATCATTCTCCGTGTTAAATAAAATAAAGAATGACATTCTCCGTGTTTCTAACACGGAGAATGGTCATTCCAGAGTTAAAACGCAGGAGAATGACCATTAACACGGAGAATGCCATTCTCCGTGTTAAATAAAATGGAGAATGCATTCTCCGTGTTAAATAAAATAGAGAATGGCCATTCTCCGTGTAATTTGGCACGAAGAATGGTCATTCCAGTATTAAAACGCAGGAGAATAACCATTCTCCGTGTAAATTAACACGGAGAATGGCATTCTTCGTGTTAAATAAAACGGAGAATGCCATTCTCCGTGTTAATTTACACGGTGAATGGCATTCTCCGTGTTAATTTACACGGAGAATGGTTATTCTCAGTATTAATGACCATTCTTCGTATAATTTAGTACGGAGAATGGCATTCTCCGTTCTAAATTACACGGAGAATGGCCATTCTCCGTGCTAAATTACACGGAGAATGGCATTCTTCGTGTTAATTTATACGGAGAATGGTCATTCAAATATTAAAACACAGGAGAATGGCCATTCTCCGTGTTAGTAACACGGAAAATGACATTCAACACGGAGAATGGCATTCTCCTTGTTAAAATGCAGGAGAATGACTATTCTTCGTGAGATATCGATTCTTCGTGAGATATCGACGGAGAACAGTTGACAAAAATTTAATTTTTTATTTTTTGTTTTGTGGGAAGAAATTTGACCTGAATAAAGATTCAAGAGTTTTCGTTCTTCTTTCAAAACGATGCTAACTCTTATGGAAAAGAAGAAGAAGAAGAAGAAGAAGAAGAAGATGAGTGATGATCGGAGTTCGACTAAAAAAAGCACGGTGAACTACGAACGATCTTTGCGATCTCTGCTGAAAATGAGAGCAATGGAATTCAGATCTCTCGTGAAGAAGAAGAAGAAGAAGAAGAAGAAGAAGACGACGAGAATCGCAATCCAAATCTGAGTTTTGTGCGGAGGGATAGTTATGGTATTAATATTGTAAATACAGAGCATCTAAAAGGAATCTTGGAATATTTAACGTAAAAATACTTAATTCTGGGTATTTCATAAAACTCATCCAGCGGGTGGGTTTTTCATAAAAGCCCACCCCGAAATTGGGTTTCTCAGCAATTTCCAGATTATATATATATATATATATTTTTTATTTATATATATATATATATATATATATATATATATATATATATATATATATATATATATGGTCCTTCTACAATACATGGGATGAATCAATACATCCCAAACAATTGCATTGAAAATGCACTAGAAATTGTGAAAGGTATATATATATATATATGATCCTTCCACAATACATGGGATGTATCAATACATCCCAAACAATTGCATTGAAAATGTACTAGAAATTGTGAAAGGTGTTTATTTTGACTTTGACTTTACCCACTACTTTGACTTCGGCTTTAATCTGAACCATTGGATCAATATCCAATGGTTCAGATTTGGGATGTATCGATACAAATTTTTACATGGGATGTATTGAAGAATTTTCCATATATATATATATATATATATATATATATATATATATATATATATATATATATATATATATATATATATATATATATGGAAGCAGATCAAAAGCCCCCTTAGAAACCCCCCTAAAAAACTTCCTCACTCTAATCCGTAATTTAGTGTTAATATTAATGTTAATATTAATGTTAATATTAATGTTAATGTTAATATTAACATTAAATACTAAAATTAACATTAAACTTAACATTAAAATTAATATTAACATTAACATTAATATTAACATTAACATTAAAATTAATATAAAAAAATAAAAAATAAAATTCGTTTTAACATTAACATTAATATTAACATTAATATTAACATTAATATTAATATTAACATTAATATTAACATTAATATTAACATTAATATTATGAATTAGAGTGAGGGAATTTTTAGGGGGTTTTCTAAGGAGGGCTTTTGATCCGCTCCATATATATATATATATATATATATATATATATATATATATATATATATATATATATATATATATATATATATATGGGTAAATGTGACGAACTCTTCTCACCGAAAATTGATCTCCTGACCACTCGGACCGCATGTCTCAACACTACCACTAGGCTAGAGGGTCATTGGCATATATATATATATATATATATATATATATATATATATATATATATATATATATATATATATATATATATATTAATCGAACCAGAGCTTTATTGATGTATCAGGCACAAAATGCCGAAACTTATACAAGTAAGCAAGAACCAGAGCTTTATTGATGTATCAGGCGCAAAATGTCGAAACCTATACAAGTAAGCGCATCATGCATGAGCAGAAAGTAGACAACAAAAAGTGGCCAGTCGCAAAAAACCGCTCGCTAGCCCGAGCCCAAGGTTAGGACAGCGCCGACCGGAAGAAGTCCGCGGAGTGCGAGCACTGCCTACCGATCTTAAGAATTTGCCGAAGGGTCTCCCTGATCAGTTGGTTGGGATTGTATTGGCATCCTTCATATCTGAATTTGTTCCAATTCTTCCAGAGGATCCAAATGCCTGCGGCTACGATGATCTGATGCCCGTAGGAGTCACCCCAGCTGGTGAGGAGATCGTTGAAGCCCCCGGTTTGACGATCGTGCCTGCAACATTGAGATAGGCTGGCCCACAGCAGGGAGGCGAGGTCACCGGAGGGCTGGACGTGCTCGACAGTTTTTGGCCGGTGTAAGTTGCAACATTGGCACTTCGATGCCAGACTGAAGCCGATGGAGGATAGTGAGTCGTCGGTTAGAAGCTTCATGCAATGCGCTCTCAAGAGCAGAATTAACAATTTAGTGGGGATGCAGGACTTCCAAAATGGGACGATAATAGCGGACGGCACTTTGATGCCTCTAACCACTGTCTTGGCCTACGCCAACAAGAATACTCCATCAGACTTGGGGGTCCACTTCCAGACATCGGGGTCGTCGAGGAGCTGCACTTCTGCGGCTGTAAGACTGACCTCGACCTCCGGACCGAGCCAATCTCTGACCATGTCCCACCTCCAGCCAGATTCGGTGTCCCATAAATCGAGGATCGTGCAATTCGATAGGGTATTTGGGGTTTGCTAGAGGACGACATCTCCGAGACAACGTTCATGGCACAGCGACGAACTACCCTTGCCAAGCTGCAAGCGGATGAGGGATTCAGCGTGGTGACGTCCATGAAGGATGCGGCGCCAGGATGCGGAAGATCTGTTGTTTGCGATCGCGATCACGGGGTAGGAATATGGAAGTATCTAGCCTTTATAAACCTGGTCCAGATCGAGGTATCCGTGCGAAGCTTCCACCACAACTTCATAGAGCAGGCGTCAATAATGTTCGCAAGTCTACTGAATCCCAGCCCTCCCTCGATCGTGGGTCTGGTCATGGTGTCCCAGCTGGCCTAGTGGTGCTTGTCTTTCCCGTCGAAGTGGCCCCAGAAGAAGTCGAGGATGAGGGATTCTAATGAGGATAAAACCTTCTTAGGGGGAGAGCAAATGGCGAGGGTGTAGATAGGAATGGAGGAGAGGACATACTTGATCAGAATCATTTTTTCGCCTGGAGAGAGGGTCGCGTTGTGCTATCCCTCGATTTTTTTCCTGATTTTGCTCACCAGATCATCGAAGATGCCTGAGTTCACTTTTCTATACACCAGTGGGCACCCTAAGTAAGAGAATGGTGGGAACGCGGTAGAGAAGGAGGTCAGGTTGGAAAGAGTTGCCGAGTGGTCCTGTCGGCTTTGTGGTGGGTGTAGATGACGCTTTTGTTGGTGTTAACTCGCTGGCCCGAACATCTGGTGTATTTTCGAGCATTCTGTGTACCACCACGACCGACCCGATGTCTTCTGATGAGAAGATGAAGATGTCATCAGCGTAGGCCAGATGAGTGATTAAAGGGCAACCGGTGGTGGTATGGAAGTGATTGAATCTGGGGGTGTTAGCCATGCTGTTGAGGTTTCTGCTGAGCGCTTCGGCTGCTATGATGAAGATGGTGGAGGATAGAGGATCCCCATGTCTGACCTCCCGGCTGGATTTGAAGAAGCCCTCGGCTTGTCCATTGATGACAGTAGAAAACCAGGTGTTGCTTATGGATCTGAAGATGACGTCAATCCAAATTTTAGAGAAACCGAAGGCCCTGAAAACCCAAATCATAAATTGTCAGTCCAGATGATCATAGGCCTTCTCCATGTCAAGTTTGATGGCGACGTTCCTAACCCTGGCTTGGAATTTCATGCAAGTTATCATTTCCTGCGCTAGAAGGATGTTGTCGGTGTTGTTCCGACCCGGGACAAAACCGCTTTGCTCTTCGGAGATAATCTTGGGGAGGAGAGCTGCCATACGGATTGCGATGATCTTCGAGATGATTTTGTTGGTGAAGGTGCATAAGCTGATGGGTCAGAAGTCTTTGAAGGTCTTCGGGTTGTCTTTTTTGGGGATGAGGATTAGGTTAGTGCAGGAGATGGAATTGGTGTATGTTGCTCCTTGAAAAAGGGCGACAGCGGCCTCGTGGAGGTCGGGTTCAATGATGTTCCAGTAGGATCTGAAGAAGACGCCGGAGAATCCATCGGGACCGGGAGCGCTGTGCTCATCTGTCACGACCCGCACCCGCTAAAAGGGAACGTGACGCGACAACGCCCAGCCCTCACCAAAAAATCGGCGTGGAACGCTGTAGATTTTTCTACTCTAAACAGTTTATATATATAACAAAACCTGTCGAGAATATGGTCAACTCCGAACGGAGGACAAGCAATGAATATATATATACGAGTACTCAATCACGACTCTAAGATAACAAAGTAAAGACTGAAAGATAAAGACAACAAGACGATAATAAAATAATAACCTGTCAAGTCCACACAAGAATATATACAAGTCCAAGTCTCTAATACAATCCATACTAATAACAGTCTCAAAAGTAGTTGGAGACAAAGTCCAGTATAAAAGACCTATTCTAACTAAGCAATAGGTAAGGTCTCGCCAGGCGGAGCTAAGCCCTGCTGGACCAAAGTCTCCAGGTCTAGGCCCACTACGTCATCCGGACCGTAGTAGGTAGAATAGTCTCCCTCGTCTGCATCTGTAATATTTTTAACATATCCTGTCAGGATGGAACGAGTACAATCTACTAACAACAGTTCACAAGATATGACAAAAGCTATAAGACTGTAAATAGAGAGTATACACAAGAAAATTATGGAATGTACATGTGAGTATCATGGCAAGGTAAGCTGTAAAACTAGAGCTAGAACAAGGCAAGTAAACTGATCATGGCATGTACAAGAATCAAGAATCATATCTCTAGGTGTGTGAGTACTAGCTACAATATGTGGCCGGCTTGGGTCTGCACAAGGTTATGATCAGCCAATCCTGCGTGGAGTGTAGGATTGGCAGCATTCAAGATCTACAAGAATAAACAAGGTGGATAATGACCACACATCTACACTAGTACTCCCCGTCCTCGACTGGTAGAGTGGATCCAAGCAAGACACGTTACGACACGAGATTCTACGAGAAGGGAGCAAGTCTCCTCGAGAATCGGTGTCCATATACTGCACAAGAACTACAAGGGGGCTTGCACAAGATATACCAAGATAACGAGGAATAACATCTCATGTCGGGATCCATGAATACCAATCCGTGTGACCAATGTGTCGAGAACAAGCATATCCACACTAACTACATGAATCATAACAATCATTATAAATTGGAAAAGTGTCAGAGAATGTACTCGCCTAAAATATGATATGGTACGTCAACCGGAGCAAATGCAGCGTCTCGAGGACCTATAGAGAACAAGACGT
>JANAVB010035589.1:25000-57593 GCA_029216955.1 Iris pallida
TTGGTTCGGTCTAATTTCTAAATACTAATTAAGCTCTAAAATGACTAATTAAGCCATGGAAATAGGGTTTATAATTTCTAACCTAATTATGATGGTATGTGGGCCAAGTCCAATTAGTATGTGGGTCCCACTAGGGTCCAGGCTACCCGGGTCTCCAATTTGAGTCCGAATTGGATAAAATCCAAACTAAACCAAATAAATCCCAAAAAATCACATAAAATCAAATAAAATTCCTAAAAATTATAAAACTTGAAAAATGACAAAAATACCCCCTAATTCGAAAACTGGGGGTGATAAATCTACCCTCCTTAAAAAAATTTCGTCCTCGAAATTCAAACGGTCGCACTCTTCTCTGGGTCAAGCACCCAACAATCAAGGTCTACTAAATTTTATCCTAAGTTATATAACATGTAATCCAGAAAATCAGAACACATGCATGGTTTTAAATCTCTACAGTATCATGTTATTGCAGTCTTCATTGGGGTTTCTATTTAATCTAGCATGATCATCACATATGCAAACTAAAGGTACTAAGAAAGCAATAATCAATCAATGGACGGAGAGAACAGGTAAAAGAAAGAGCAAGACCCTACCTCCTAGTCCAATGCATGCAGGATCCTCAACTGCCATCGCAAAAACCCTGTCCTGGCGGGGTATATCCCGCTGCTGGTGGAGGGCGTGATGCAATGCCATAGGTGGCCTACCCTGTGCTCCCTGAGCTGCACGGCGATGGTTCGTAGGACAATCTCTCAACTGATGTCCAGCCTCCCCGCAATAGAGGCACAAGCCCAGCCTCTTCCGGCAGACCTCCCAGATGTGATCGGGCTTCTTGCAGTAGTCGCAAGGAGCCCCATGCTGTGCCTGCCTCTGCTGAGTGTGCTGCACCTGCTGCTGAACCGGTGCTCTGGCCTGCACCTGCGGCTGAGGATGCTGGAAGGAACGATGCTGAAGCTGAGGGCGCTTAGCAGCCCCTGCGCTGCTAGTAGCCCCCGAGAAATGATCACGCTCCCTCTTGGGCTTCAAGCCCCACTCCCGCTCTACCTTGCGGGCCTCCGCGTAGATCTGGGTATAAGTCTCATAGAAAGAGGAAATATGGATCTTGATATCCCAAGTCAGCCCCTCCCTGAAACGGCTCGCCCTGATCTCCGGGTCTCGAACCATGTACTCTGCGTATCGGCTCAGACGGTCGAACTCCGCTGCGTACTCCTCCACAGATAGACTGCCCTGCTGCAGATCCTGGAACTGTCGCACCAGGTTAATCTTGTCCGTGGGGGAAAAGAACTTCTCCTTGAAGAGGAGCTTGTACTCTACCCAAGTACGGCCCTCTCCAGCTAGGGCTGGCTCGTTTCTGAACCAGGTGCGTGCAATGTCTAGCAACTGCAAACCTACCGCCTCGACCTTCAGGTCGTCTGCCAGGCGGGAGGCCCTCATCTGCCGCTCGATATCCTCGAGCCAATCATCTGCATAGACCACACCCTCGGTCCCGCTGAAGTCACGGGGCCCGAGCTTCTTGAAGTCCTGGATATCTCTGTACCTAGTACGCGTCCCCGGATGAGGAGCCCTCTGCTCCACGGCTGCAAGGGCCAACTGATGGGCATCCTCCATGCCCTGACACATCGCGTCTGTCTGCCTCTGCTGAGCCTCGGTCTGGGCTCTCTGAGTCTCCAGTATCTGCTGGAGGAAGGTAAGCATCTGCCCCATATATGTAGGCAGAGGAGATGGAGGTGGAAGTACGCCTGTAACTGGCGGAGGAATCCGCTGCGCAGGAGGAGGAAGAGCGCCTACGACAGCTCCCGGCACTACGGGAAGAGCACCCGCAACCCCAGGGACTGTCATCGAGGTAGCTGGAGGAGTACCTCCGAGAGCTCCAACAGAAGTCCCATCTGCAGGGGAGGTGACCGGAGCCTGTCCGCCAGAGGTGGCAGACCTCTCCGTCTTCCCGTGCTCCTCGCCAGGAGAGTGAGTCATAACTATCCTGGAGACAAATTGAAAAGAAGATATCAATATGGCACATGAAGGCAACATCAAAGGAGGACAGCTAGAATGCAGAAAATTAATATCAAAGACGGTAAGCAAGATAAGCAAGAAAAGAACCTACTGTGATTGAGTACTCTTAGCCTATAGCCTATCCTAGATACGAACCGCAGGCTCATAATAGCACTCTAAGTCGAGCGCCACTACGACATCGTACTAATTACGACTTCAGGACCTGCATGGGCCACCACTAAAACGTGTCACGATCCGCACCCGCTAAAAGGGAACGTGACGCGACAACGCCCAGCCCTCACCGAAAAATCGGCGTAGAACGCTGTAGATTTTTCTACTCTAAACAGTTTATATATATAACAAAACCTGTCGAGAATATGGTCAACTCCGAACGGAGGACAAGCAATGAATATATATACGAGTACTCAATCACGACTCTAAGATAACAAAGTAAAGACTGAAAGATAAAGACAACAAGACGATAATAAAATAATAACCTGTCAAGTCCACACAAGAATATATACAAGTCCAAGTCTCTAATACAATCCATACTAATAACAGTCTCAAAAGTAGCTTGAGACAAAGTCCAGTATAAAAGACCTATTCTAACTAAGCAATAGGTAAGGTCTCGCCAGGCGGAGCTAAGCCCTGCTGGACCAAAGTCTCCAGGTCTAGGCCCACTACGTCATCCGGATCGTAGTAGGTAGAATAGTCTCCCTCGTCTGCATCTGTAATATTTTCAACATATCCTGTCAGGATGGAACGAGTACAATCTACTAACAACAGTTCACAAGATATGACAAAAGTTATAAGACTGTAAATAGAGAGTATACACAAGAAAATCATAGAATGTACATGTGAGTATCATGGCAAGGTAAGCTGTAAAACTAGAGCTAGAACAAGGCTGTAGAAGCATGGAAAATACTAAAGAAATTGACTCATGCGGCCAAGAAAGACCCATGCGGCTCAGAAAACGCATGCGGCTCAGGGAGTCATGCGGCATAAGGAGCTATGCGGCCTTAGGCATTCCATGCGGTTCAGAAGACATGTGGCGTGACAGTGCTCCCCTCTGATCCATGCTGCATTAATTGCTTTGACGGCTGACCCCTCTGAAAAGTTGACAGACCTGACACCAAAGCAGGTAATTATGACTCTGTCATGATGATGAATCTCTAGGAAAGAGAAAGAAATCTCTGACACGATCCTCCGAAAGCAACAAAATGCCACGTGGCCCTGCCACGTGGGTGTGCTTATGCGGCTCGAAGTGAAGACTTCCCATGCGATTCAGAGTGAAGCTGTCCCATGCGGCTCGAGTGGAATCATCCCTATACGGCTCAAGAAGATTATGCCCATGCGGCTCAAGCAGACACACCATTATGCGGTTTATGCGGCTCATCATATGGTTCAGAAGTCTGAAGGAGGGGGCCACTGCCCAGACAGCCCTGACACGTGTCCCAAGTCTTATGCGGCCCAAAATTCATGCGGCCCAAATCTCATGCGGCCCAATCTGCATGCGCAATCAGTGACCATTGGCTCTCAGGACACGTATCCTCAGCCGATTAATCTTCCAGATTTATGGCAATCCAAGATTGGGTCGAATCCCAGTGATCTGGGACACGTGGCAGGAGAATAAATTTGATTTATTCGCAGATATTAGAGAATCATTATAAGGAAGATTTATGCCAATCAACATTAATTGCTAATGGAGATTTGGTGTAATCTACCCTTAATGGTTCTGATTCGTCACAATCAGAAATGAACGACCTGGATTGATCAATCCCCAGGCCGCCGCCATCTCCAAGAGCTAATCATTGGCAACCCTAGTGATCACATCCCACTATTATAAATAGCAAGGTGCCATTTCCTTGTAATATATAGAGAGATATACAAAAGAAAAAAACCAGAGAAGAATACGTATACACAGAGAGACTTCCCCATAGTCAGAGAGAGAATATACACAGAGAGAGAGAAGCCAGGAGAGCAATCAGAGAGAGAGCAAGAAGGCATTTCTTCGTCAATGACCAAGCAGATCTTCCCCGAGTCAAGGCTGCGTACCGATCGTCCAAGGAGTAAGGCAGAGCGGCCGTCGCTTTCCCGAGCCTCTATCGTCACCCCCCAGAATCTAAAATAAACAATCGTACTTAGACTGCTGTACCTAGGTTTTCGTCCCTAGGCTTTCTTTGTACGAGCGAGTTTGTATTGTGAGTCTAAGTTCAGTCCTTCGATAATTGTTCTGTACTTTTACAATCAATGGCAAACACGATGGCGACTCTGCTGGGGACTAACTTCTCCACGGCTGAGGAGTTGGTGACGCAATCGGACGCAGCCAAACTTGGCTCTACACAACAGAAGATGGTCGTACGCTTCGACCAACAGGCGTTCGAAGAGATGCTCTCTGAAGGTAGCACTGGCCCGATCCAGAAGCGCACCCGTACCATAAAGGCTCGCAAAGAGTGAAGGCCAAAATCATTTGCTCCTCCGCAAGCCCTTGATGGGGTGCTCTCTATTGCTCAAGATGGCGAGAAAGACTCCCCTGCGGCCCCACTTCAGACCGTAGACAACTATGTTGTCCCCAAGTCCGGCAGAAGAAAACACTATGATGCTGGACTTGCAGGGGCAAAGAGGAACTCTACGCGATCCGAGCCGCAGAAGAGTATTAGCCGCAGGGAGAAAGCCCATGCGGCTACAACCGCCGACCGCATAAAGAAAACTCATGCGGCCACATCTGTCAGCCGCATAACTTATGCGGCTACAGTTGCCAACCGTACGGATGAGACTCATACGGCTATTAAAGTCAATCGCTTGCAGAAAACTCATGCGGCCACAGATGCCAACCGCATGCGGTCAGCCTGCACGGTCGTGACTCCTAACCGCATAAAGACTCATCCTACAATAAAAGACAGCCGCATGCAGACAGCCTGCACGGTACCCAATGCTAGCCGCATAGCATCCGTCCCACGCTTCTCTCGATCAGTCTTCGACCGGCTTTCATGCGGTCCTGACTCTGATCATTCTCTGGATGATAATCCAAACTCTGTGGTATTCGACTTAGACTCCTCCTATTACGTACCCACAAGTGCTAAAAGAAGGAAGTCTAGGGCAGCGCAGGCTCATCAAGTCCAGACGACTGCCCCAACCTCTGACTATCGGGGCGTCCCGTTGATTATCACGCGGGCCTCTGATGGAAAGTTGTATAAAACCACTCAAGTCCAGCCCCCGGCGGCAAACAGACAAAGTGGTTCCTCTGACCTGCGTGAGGTTATCCTCCACAAACGCAAGGAAAGAGAAGGAGCTTCGGGGTGTAAAGAGCCCTCACACGGACATCAATGCACCCAGATCATCGTCAACTGCTGTTGCAGCAACGCGGCGGTGACGGAAGACCGGTCATCCGTCTTCCAAAGACTATATCACCCGAGCTCAGAAGACGAGGCACCTCCTGTTGTCTCCTGCAAGTCTGCGCAGAAAGTTCTCGCCAAGGGAAGAGGGAAGAAAACGAGCATCTCCAGTCCAAAGGTGTCAACTACTGCAGCTAAGAAACCATCGTCTAAAGGGTTATCCTCCACTGGAGTATTTCAACACACCCGTTCGAAGATGAAAACTGCTGCGGTAGCAAGTTCGTCGTCTGCAACATTGGGGGTCGTCGGAACTGGGGGTAGCACTCCTCCAAACATCTACGACAATCCGACATTCCAGGAATACGGACTGGAGGAAGCAAATCCTCCGACGGATATAACAGATACCGACGTCCCCAAGGACATCCTAGACGAAGCAAGGTCCGAAGCCGGGGGTAGTGTTCCTTCCGAGTCTGAACCTGAAGAGAACATCCCCACATATCCTGATAATTTCTTGATGCACGGCTACGACTCGGAGGGTACATCCTCCACTACTCCTTCCGTCACTCCTCATGTGAAGACGGTGTTCATGACAGACAGCAATCAAGGCGGTTCCGGTGATCGCCAGCACATCGACACTTTGGAGGCCATATTACACGCCTTGGTCAAGTCTGTAGACGAGATCAAAGCGGCACTTCCTAATCTGCAGGGGGTGACACCTGGCCAGACAAGCACGGGTCCCCCAATCAACGTAGATTCAAATTCGGCGGCACCGAACCCGGGCAATAATCCTCCCGAAGTAACGGCTCCGACTGCGACAGATGAGACCCGAGAAGTAAGAAGAGAAGTTCAAGAACTCCGAGCCATGTTCCATGCCAGAGAAAACTCTCAAGACTTCAGAATATGGCAACCATATCCTGCTGAATAGAGGGATGTTCCATTCCCACCAAGATATAAGCCGTTCAATATCAACCCCTATGATGGCAAGACCTCAGCAAGTCGGTACATCACTTACTTCGAGGTCACTACCGACCATCTGCCCCATGATGACGCTATCCTGATACGGTTATTCATTGGGGCATTGGAAGGAGTCGCCTTCGATTGGTACCGCAACCTGCCGGACAATTGCATCCATTCCTTCGCTGGCTTCAAACGCCTGTTCTTGGAGAGGTTCTATGAGGTAGGGCAGGACGTCACGATGTCTACCCTCATGGACGTCATTCAAGGAGAGAAAGAGCTGACGAGGAATTACTTTGAGCGGTTTCGTCAAACCGCAATGAAGTTACCATCTGGCAACCCAGACTCCTCCTTGATCGAAATTTGCCAAAAGAGACTACTCCCAACAATCAGTCTCTGGATGGGCGAGAGTCAATTCAAGGACTGGAAGGCTTTTATCATTAGTGCTACAAGTGCCGAAGAACGATTAAAGAAGGCTCGCCAACTGGGATTACATATCTCAGAGGGAGAGAACAAGAGCAAGCGTCCCAGCACCACCAACGATAATGGGGGTAGCCCCTCCAACAACCGGGACAACAGAGGCAAGCAGGCTATGGTGGCCGATACAGCCCAGAAGCCTGAGTCGCAACCTGCGGACAAATAATGGCCTCAAATTACTTACTCTTTTGAAGACGGTCACGTCAAGCCTATCTTGGACATGCTCATACAAGGAGATAGGATTCAGCTTCCTCCACCAAGACGGGAGCCTCGGCCGGCTGATCTGGAGAACCCAAAGTTCTGCCATTACCACCGCTACGTCCACCATGCTACGCACGACTGCTACCAACTGAAACGATATATCCAAAACCTCATCGATTCAAATGCTCTGGCCATCGATTTCGAGGAGGTAACCGTGGCAGCCAACATGGTATCCGTACAATTTGGCAGCTTTCCTCCAACAGAGACCCAGGACGGGGTTATACCCATCCCTCTGGCAACGATGGAGATTGCTAATCTCCCGCCTGCTCAAGCTGCTGGTCTAGTACCCCTCACCACCTCACGAGGGGAAATCATGTGGGTCCATCCGGACCTAGTCCACGAGGTAACTCAGTCCACGCCATCTTCTAAAAAGAAAAGTAGAAAAGTCAGATCCTGCCGTACCACCTCAGCAGATGAAGAGGAAGTCACGGCCGTTGTTACTCGATCCGGAGCACAATCTCAACCTGTGGCTGAAAACTCGACTGATGATCATCCGTCCATTACCACGGATGCTCCGGGACCGGCTCAGCCTTCGACGACCGACAAGCCTAGGCCGAAGGAGACTCGCTTCGACAAATCCCTCCGAAAGAAAACATCTCAGGGGCTGGAGAGGCCCTACAACTTCGACATCTTGGCGCAATTGGCCAATACACCGGCCAAATTGTCCTTATATGAACTCCTGAGGCTCTCAAAGGATGTCCGCACAGCTTTGAGCGATGCACTTCAAAATGCCGACGCGTACCTGGCTCAGGTCAACCTCACGGGAGAAAATCAGCCCGCAGACCTCCAAGACAGTGCCTGTACGGGAGCAATGCCCAACATCGTCTTCACTCCACAAGACATGCTCATCAAGACTAATCTACACGATCGCCCATTGTACTACACAGGCTACATCGGCGACATAAAGGTGGACCGGATGCACATTAACCCTGGGTCTTCTATAAGCATCATTCCAAAAGGACTACTGCATCATCTTCGTATCCCGATGCATCGCCTGACCCCTACAAACACCGCCATCAGCGGGTTCAATTCGGACAGGAGCTACCCAATCGGGAAGATCCGTCTGAAATATCAGATTGGCGATCTCCAATCAGAAGTCACTTGCTACGTTATAGATGCCGACACTTCATACAACATCCTTTTGGGGCGCCCTTGGATACACGATTACATGATCGTGCCTTCCACGCTACACCAATGCTTCAAATATGTCGACAAGCACGGCTTCGTGAGGACAGAATTTGCTGACATCGATCCCTTCAAAGGGGTTGAATCTTATTACTCGGACTCCTGCCTATACGAAAAGTCGAAGAGGCACCTTGAAGGAGGAAATGAATAAACTGATATTGAAGCAACCACGGGATCAGAAGAACCTCTGACAATCCACCTCCAGGCTCGCAAGCCAGGCAATTCCGTACCCCTTATGGCCACGCTGCGTAAGGACGCGATCAGCCTCTCGGCACAGGAAGAGCAGTTGAGAATCCGGCTGCCAAGGTCCGGCCAGGTACCGAGACCCACGACAGGGCCACTTACCATCAGATTGCCGAGAGTCGGTCAATCCCAAACAGAGAAGCTCAATCCCTCCGATAGACCTCTGACGATACGCCTGCCTAAGAAAGGTCGTCACCCCGATGCGAGGTCTGACACTTCAAGCGAACCAGCCACCCCTCGCTCCACATCAAGTACCAGACTGGGGGTTGCTAGTCTACCGACAACCCCATGCTCCGCTCCGTCAGTTGAACCTCTGAAGATCAAGCTGACTAGGACGCCCTCTCAATCTTCATGCACACAGGGGGTAGCCGAAGAGGAACCAGAGCTAGCCAAGTATGTGGCTGCCCACACTGACGCTCCCTCCGCAGATGATATAATCCCTCTAGAAAAGATACCTTACTTCATCAATAAAGGGTTATCTTTGAACTACACCGAGCTCAATAAGCTATGTACAATGTATGCTATGGAACACGGTATAGGCACTCACCTACATACACAGGTGACAAATGTGTACACCGCTATCCAACTTACTCCAGTAGAAGACGCTTACCGAATAATCGAGGGAGGGGACCACCCAATCATCTTCGGCCGGACGAACAACCCGCATCCCCTCGCCATGGAAGAAGTCGACTTCGGGTCAGATGCTGGAAGACTGCCTCTGTATCTCTATAGCCCTCAATCCAAATATCTCATGCAAAAACAGGGGTATGATCTAGAGACAACGCCAGGACTGAACTACGGCACTGGACGACGATTACCTTTGAAGACACCAGCCCCGACGGACAAACCACGGAACTACTATAACAAAACCCGATGCGGTTTAGGGTATGTAACGCCTACTACGACCCCTGAAAGCTCAGATGAAGAATGCGACTGGCAGTCACATTCAACCGGATCACCGACTTCCGACTCAGATACCAGCATCGGAGATGTGTTCAGACAAGTCATGTCAGTCAACATGGCATTCACCGACGCTTACGAGGAAGACGAAGACATCCCCGAAATCCTTGAGCTAGAGCCATGGGCCCAGCAATTAGACGCACAATGGGAAAAGCGGTTCGAACTGAGAGAACCTCCTACTGAAGATGAGGTCATACAAGTGGATCTCGGCAGCGAATCTTCTCCAAAACCGATCTTTATCAGAAAAAGCCTAACTGACGAAGAACGAGAGTCGCTGTTAGAACTTGTCAGAGAATACATTGATGTGTTCGCCTAGAGCTATGAAGACATGCCGGGATTAAATCCTGACATCGCTCTCCACAAACTCAATATACGGCCAGATGCAAAGCCAGTCAAGCAGCAACAACGACGCTTCCGCCCAGGCGTCATGAACGCGATCGAAGCCGAAGTCAACAAGCTAATAGCCAGCGGCTTCATTCGTAAAGAGCAAAATCCTGATTGGGTCGCCAATATAGTACCCGTCCTCAAGAAAAATAGAAAGATTCGAATCTGCATCGACTTCCACAACCTGAACGAGGCATGCCCCAAAGATGAATTTCCCCTTCCTATCACAGACATCATGATCAACAATACATGCGGCTTTGAACGTATGTCATTCATGGATGGATTCTCGGGGTACAATTAAATCAAGATGTCTTCCGACGACGAAAAGCACACCTCATTCCGAACCCCGATTGGCACATACTGCTACACAGTCATGCCATTCGGTCTAAAGAATGCTGGCGCTACATATCAGCGAGTCATGAGTATCATTTTCAGAGAACATTTGCGCAAGACAGTGGAATGCTATGTCGACGACATCGCCGTCAAGAGTCGTCGTAAGGAAGATCATCTGCAAGACCTGAGAACGGTGTTCAACTTAATACGAGCCCACAATCTGAAGATGAACCCTACGAAATCGTTCTTGGGCGTATCCAGCGGGAAGTTCTTGGGCTTCATCATCACTGCACGGGGTATCCATGTAGACCCCGAGAAAATGAGGGCAATCATGGAGATGGGTCCCCCGAGAAATCTCCGTGAACTTAGAGGCCTCCAAGGGAGGCTAGCTTATATCAGGAGGTTCATTTCCAACCTCTCCGGGCGATGCCGACCGTTCACCCACCTCATGAAGAAGGGAGTCTCATTCGTATGGGACAAGGAATGCCAGCGCGCTTTCGATGACATCAAAGAATATTTATCAAATCCTCCAGTCCTGGTGGTCCCGGCCCCTGGAAAACCATTCCTGCTCTATGTACGAGCAATAGAACACTCCCTCGGTGCCCTGCTGGCACAAAACAACGACGCAGGCCACGAGCAGGCTATTTACAATCTCAGTCGAATGATGGTCGGGCCCGAACACCGATACACCGCTGTGGAGAAAAAATGCCTCGCCCTGGTATTCGCCATTCAAAAGACGCGGCACTATGTCACGGGGCAAACCATACATGTGATCTCACGAATCAACCCTCTCAGGGTCCTCATGACCAAACCTGGGGCACTCAACTCCCGCCTCGCTACATGGGCGATATTGTTGTCCCCCTATCATATGATCTTCGTCCCGCAGAAGGCTGTCAAAGGTCAAGCCATGGCAGACTTTTTGGCGGCCCATCCAAGATCGAAATCATCCAGAATACACGAAAAAATCCCAAATGAGGTCGCCGATTCAAATACAACCACCCACGATAACATATGGCGGATGTTCTTCGATGGCGCTTCAAGAACCGGACCCAAGGGAAACATCATCGTCGGAGTCGGAGTAGTATTGGTCTCTCCTACCGGGCTAGTGATCAATCGTGCCTACTCTCTCACGGAACCCTGCTCTAACAACGTGGCCGAGTACAACGCTTTGGTCATTGGCCTCCAACTCGCAAGAGAACTGGGGGTAGAATACCTTGAAGCATACGGCGATTCGCAATTAATCGTCAACCAGATTCGGGGGACGTACGAAGTCCGCCATGAAGACATGATCCCCTACCACCAAATAGCGATCAATATTATCTCATCATTCGAGGGATTCTTCATCGAACACGTCCCCAGACTCCAAAATATCGAAGCTGATGCCCTAGCAGGCCTGGCTACTTCCCTAGCAGTGCCAAACCACTCTCATCATTCGGTCGATGTAATCGGCCATGAGCTGGTCTGCCCCAAGAACAACGTTCAAGCCATGGCGAGTTATTCTGCTCAGATGATCGACGGAGCGCCAGACTGGAGACAACCATTCATAGACTTCATGGTCTACGACATCCTGCCCGAGAACCCGAAGGAGGCTACTTCTATCAGACGGCGTTCTCTCAGATTCTTCTACGATACAGAGACGAAAATGTTGTATCGCCGCTCCTACGACGGATTACTACTTCGGTGCTTATCGAACACAGAAGCCAAAGAAGCCGTACGAGAGGCTCATGACGGTGTCTGCGGGGCCCATCAGCCTGGCCCTAAGCTGCAAGACCGCCTTCGCCGGATGGGCTACTACTGGCCCACGATGGTGGCTGATGTAATAGATTATGCCCGAAAATGCAAGGCCTGTCAAGTCCACGCAGACTTCATTCACCAACCATCCGAATTTCTATATCCGACAGTGGCGTCCTGGCCATTCGAAGCATGGGGAATGGATATCATTGGTCCAATCACCCCACCTTCCTCCCGAGGACATCGCTTCATACTTGCGATCACTGATTACTTCTCAAAGTGGGCAGAGGCTGTCCCACTCGCCGAAGTCAAGACTTCGAACGTAATTAGCTTCCTGAAGCACCACGTCATCTACCGCTTTGGACTGCCCCGAAGGATCATCCATGATAATGGTCCGCAGTTTATAAGCCACGCATTCTACCGATTCTGCGATAAATACCGCATTCAGAATGTCGCTTCGACACCATACAACCCGGCAGCAAACGGGTTAGCAGAGGCATTCAACAAAACAATCATCAAACTCCTCAAGAAATTTGTCTCCTCCAACAAACACGACTGGAACGAGAAGCTCGGCGAGTGCTTATGGGCTTATCGCACCACGGTTCGAACAGCCACCGGGAATACACCATTCTCTCTGGTGTACGGGAGTGAGGCAGTTCTCCCATTAGAGACTCAGATTCTCTCACTCCGAGTCGCCCTCACTTATCAATTGACAACGGATGATAACTACCGACGTCGACTACAAGAGTTAGAGGCCTTAGATAAAAAATGCCTCCTAGCCCAGCAAAGGATCGAATTATACCAAGCACACATCTCAGGAGCCTTCAACAAAAAAGGTCAAAGTCAGAACATTCCAAGTGGGCGATCTTGTTTTGGCAGTCAGGAGGCCAATGGTCATGACTCACAAGACCACCGGCAAGTTCCAGCCAAAATGGGAAGGCCCATTTATCATCGAGGCCGTGTTCTCCAATAGTGCTTACCGCCTCGCCAAGCAGAACGGAGACTTGCTCATGTTGCCCGTCAATGGCAAGTTCCTGAAGAAATACTATGTTTAAACAACATTTTCCAGAGTTTCGAGTTATGTGCCCGCTGGTACCTCTGAACTCAACCCCCTAATTTTCTAACTTATCGAGTCACGTACCCTCTTGTACCGCTGAACTCATACCCCAAATTCCCAAGTCATGTACCTGCTAGTACCGCTGAACTCACACTCACCATTCTCCAGATTCTCGAGTCATGTACCCGATGGTGCCTTTGAACTCACATCCTGTTCACTCTTTCAGGTAGAAAGTTATGTATGATCATACCGCTGAACTTTCTTCCTACAAGAGATCCTCCCTCATGATCTAATACCTGCACTCCCAGTGCACAACAAAGGTAACGGATCCACAAATTTCCAAGACGATCATGTCCTCATCACCTCTGAGTCGTCCCATTTCTACCAAAAAAAAACAAAAAAACAAAGCACCCCTACATAGAACTTCCATGTCCTTATTACCTCTGAGTTGTTCTATGTACCCCCCTGTCAAAGAGACCCTCATGCTCACCATGTCCTCAGCACCTCTGAGTCAGTATGATTAGTTCCTTTCTTTTAAACTTATTGTCCGTATCTAAAACCAGGGTTTGTTAGGGACAATGGATCCACGCAAAATGACCCGATAAAAGGATTATTACAAAGCAAAAGAGTGAAGCAAATATATATTCCATTCAGTCAGAAATCAGTTACATCCACACGATTACAGAAAAGTTTTTCATTACAGACAAGACAACTCAAACCCCTAGTTACAAAAATACGTATACAATTCCTTCAACCACATTACGTATGAAGGGTGCAACTGAGGAAGATCCTCGTCCAGAATGGGAGAATCAGGATTTCCAGTGGTGTCACCCTCAGCAGTCTCGACGGTGGGGAGGACGTCGTCCCTCTCAGGCTCCGATTCTTCTTTCATTGTCTCCTTCTCAACAGAGGAAGGCCCCTGATTGACGCCAGGGAGCGACGGATCCTCTACCACTGCAATATCAACACTCGGTGGAGACACTATAAGAACCAAAAGACGGAAAAAAGTGATGAGAAATGATGAAAACAGTCAGAAGATATTCAGAAGTGTTCATGCGGCTCGTTTAAAGACAACTCTTATGCGGCTTGGGTATGGAATATATTCCATGCGGCTCATAGGATGTGTATGCGGACCACGTAATCTAAAAAGCTCACATCAAAATGATTATGCACGAAGCAATGCAGCAGAGCAGCATCTTTTAGGGTTTCAGAGCACCCAATCTTCCGCACAGTCCTTACCTTCGACGACAACATGAACATCAAGACGAATGGGGGGTACGGCAATTGAAGATGAAGCCGACTTCCTGCTCCTAGCCACAACCCTCTTTACTGTCTTGGAAGCCCTAGGTGCCATCGTGGTTTGTCAGTTGGAAGAAGAAAGCAAGACAGAAATCTTAATCAGAAAGAGTCTAAGAGAGAAATCCTTCTAAATACCCTTCCATTTATAGAGAAAGGAGGACCAAGACCGACGCTTCGTGCAAAGTAGTCGACTCTTCGGCTATCGATACTGACTAGTTAATTAGAGGTCAGAAACTCCTAGAATCCTGCCCCAAAAAGGTTTGCATGCATGACATAATGGCGTGGCGAGAAGCTATGCGGCTGAACAATCTATGCGGACAAGATCTCTATGCGGTCAGGGTTTCATATGCGGTTAGAAGAGCACGGCCATGCTTCTTATTCAAAGTATTTCAATTTTACAAATTGAAAACTTTGAAGGGGGTCCTGTAGAAGCATGGAAAATACTAAAGAAATTGACTCATGCGGCCAAGAAAGACCCATGCGGCTCAGAAAACGCATGCGGCTCAGGGAGTCATGCGGCATAAGGAGCTATACGGCCGGAGGCATTCTATGCAGTTCAGAAGACATGTGGTGTGACAGTGCTCCCCTCCGATCTATGCTGCATTAATTGCTTTGACGGCTGACCCCTCTGAAAAGTTGACAGACCTGACACCAAAGCAGGTAATTATGACTCTGTCATGATGATGAATCTCTAGGGAAGAGAAAGAAATCTCTGATACGATCCCCCGAGAGCAACAAAATGCTACGTGGCCCTGCCACGTGGGTGTGCTTATGCGGCTCGAAGTGAAGACTTCCCATGCAGTTCAGAGTGAAGCTGTCCCATGCGGCTCGAGTGGAATCATCCCTATGCGGCTCAAGAAGATTATGCCCATGCGGCTCAAGCAGACACACCATTATGCGGTTTATACGGCTCATCATATGGTTCAGAAGTCTGAAGGAGGGGGCCACTGCCCAGACAGCCCTGACACGTGTCCCAAGTCTTATGCGGCCCAAAATTCATGCAGCCCAAATCTTATGCGGCCCAATCTGCATGCGCAATCAGTGACCATTGGCTCTCAGGACACGTGTCCTCAGCCGATCAATCTCCCAGATTTATGGTAATCCAAGATCGGGTCGAATCCCAATGATCTGGGGCACGTGGCAGAAGAATAAATTTGATTTATTCGCAAATATTAGAGAACCATTATAAGGAAGATTTATGCCAATCAATATTAATTGCTAATAGGGATTTGGTATAATCTACCCTTAATGGTTATGATTCGTCACAATCAGAAACGAACGGCCTGGATTGATCAATCCCCAGGCCGCCGCCATCTCCAAGAGCTAATCATTGGCAACCCTAGTGATCACATCCCACTATTATAAATAGCAAGGTGCCATTCCCTTGTAATATATAGAGAGATATACAAAGAAAAAAACCAGAGAAGAATACGTATACACAGAGAGACTTCCCCCATAGTCAGAGAGAGAATATACACAGAGAGAGAGAAGCCAGGAGAGCAATCAGAGAGAGAGCAAGAAGGCATTTCTTCGTCAATGACCAAGCAGATCTTCCCCGAGTCAAGGCTGCGTACCGATCGTCCAAGGAGTAAGGCAGAGCGGCCGTCGCTTTCCCGAGCCTCTATCGTCACCCCCCAGAATCTAAAATAAACAATCGTACTTAGACTGCTGTACCTAGATTTTCGTCCCTAGGTTTTCTTTGTACGAGCGAGTTTGTATTGTGAGTCTAAGTTCAGTCCTCCGATAATTATTCTGTACTTTTACAATCAATGGCAAACAAAGGCAAGTAAACTGATCATGGCATGTACAAGAATCAAGAATCATATCTCTAGGTGTGTGAGTACTAGCTACAATATATGGCCGGCTTGGGTCTGCACAAGGTTATGATCAGCCAATCCTACGTGGAGTGTAGGATTGGTAGCATTCAAGGTCTACAAGAATAAACAAGGTGGATAATGACCACACATCTACACTAGTACTCCCCGTCCCCGACTGGTAGAGTGGATCCAAGCAAGACACGTTACGACACGGGATTCTACGAGAAGGGAGCAAGTCTCCTCGAGAATCGGTATCCATATACTGCACAAGAACTACAAGGGGGCTTGCACAAGATATACCAAGATAACGAGGAATAACATCTCATGTCGGGATCCATGAATACCAATCCGTGTGACCAATGTGTCGAGAACAAGCATATCCACACTAACTACATGAATCATAACAATCATTATAAATTGGAAAAGTGTCAGAGAATGTACTCGCCTGAAATATGATATGCTACGTCAACCGGAGCAAATGCAGCGTCTCGAGGACCTATAGAGAACAAGACGTATCAATACTATACTTAGGAAATAAAATCAAATCAGTTTGAATCATATTAAGTCATTCTAGGTCAAGACGCATTAAACTAGGTTGTACGGAGTCAAACTAAGTCATATTAGGTCTAACTGGGTCAAACTGGGTCAATATAAGTCAAACGGAATCAATCGGGATCCATTTGAGTCAACAGTTGACTTTTTGGTCAACCGGTCAACTCTGGTCAACCGTGGTCAACTATGGTCAACTGTGGTCAACCCTAGGTCAACTCTAGGTCACTGGTGACTAACAGTTGACTTTTGGTCAACTGCACAAGTCTAATAGAATTTGGGACTAAATTGGGTAAAGTGTTGACCCATAGTTGACTTTTGGTCTAAAAAGTCAACTACGGTCAACCGAGGTCAAGACTAGGTCTAGACGTCTATTTCTAACTATTACCAAACTCTACAACCCATATCCAAGTCCATCTTGGACTTCGAAACTCATTTCTTGGCCATAGGCCAAATTCCTATTTTACCCTTAAAAAGGGCAAAAATTCAACTTCGGCGATTAGCTAGTTAGCCTACCTACAATTGGTATTTTGACCCGATCTCCCCAGGGTGGTAAGGTACTAGCCTATAGGTATATTATCTACCAAAATACTTAGGTAAAGTGGACGTCTAGTCCACCTTACGGCCCGTTGTCAAAATCTTGAATATTTCAAGATACACACCGATACGGCGCGATACCGGCGCCCTACGACTCCGATTCCCACTCGGGAGCCTACCCGCAAAATCTAAATCACGTATTCTTGCCCCACGCCAAGTTTCAACTTAATTCGATACTCCGAGCTCTGTTTTGCCCTCTAACTCGGTTTTCCTCTATTTCTATTCTAGCTTTCTTCCTATTCTTCTAACTTCTTCCAATCTTTCCTCCTAACCTCTAATTCTTTTCTAACTTCTCATTCCATAATCTTCTTCTACTCTTCTCTACGATTCTAACCATATATAATACATATATATATATATATATATATATATATATATATATATATATATATATATATATATATATATATATATATATATATATATATATATATATACATATATGTATAGATGAAAAGGGGGGGTTAAATAGGCTTAAAGGGGGAAAAAGGGGGGGTAGCTGCTGATTTCAGCAGCTCATAGCAGCTGTTGTGGCTCCTGCCACAGCTGCTGCTCCTACTGCTTCTTCTTCATCTTCTACTACTTCTTCTCCTCCTATTCTCCATATATATATATATATATATATATATATATATATATATATATATATATATATATATATATATATATATATATATATATATCCCTCCACCTATATATCTATCTATATAAATATCTATACATTCACTCACAACTCTCTACATATATATAACCACACACACACGTATATCTACATATATATAAATACACACACACATCTCTTCATATATATACATATATATTCACCCACACACACACACATATATATATATATATATATATATATATATATATATATATATATATATATATATATATATATATATATATATAGACACACACTCACAAACACTCACACAAGCACTCTCTTGACACCAATACCACTACCACTCTCTCATTCCTCTACACACACAAATACTTATATATAATACATACACATATATATAATCTAATATCCATCCCTCTACCTATATATATATACACACACACACATAGGTATACTTTTAGATATATATATATATACATATATACACACACACTCTTACAAACACATACACACACTCTCACTCTCACACACTCACACAAGCTCACTCACACTCTCACCAACACTCTCATGACACAAACACCACCACCACCAATCTCTACATACACACAAATACATATATACAAATACATACACATACATATATATATATATATATATATTTATATATATATATATATATATATATATATATATATATATATATATATATATATATATATATATATATATATATATATATTTATATATACATACACATATATATATATATATACATACACACACACACACACACACACACACATATATATATATATATATATATATATATATATATATATATATATATATATACCACTCTCAAACACACACACCACCCTCTCACACTCTCTCACACACACTCACACAAGCACACACACACTCCCTACCACTCTCACACACCATCACCACTCTCCCAAGACACCCATACATATATACCCACACATATATATCTACATATATATAAATATACTACTCTAGTTAGAAAACCCCCAAATTAATCTCTTAACCTAGATTTTAGGAAACCTAATAAATTCTAGGGGCAAAGTGTGGAGAATTCTCTCCTCTATCATTATTGTAAAGGCAATATATGCAAAAGAGAAATAAATAGGGGATTATGAACATACCTAGGTTGGGTTTTCTTGTAGGGAAGAAAAGCTTGGGAAGAGAAGGAATTTTAGAGAGAGAGAGAGAGAGAGAGAGACTTAATGAAGAAGAAAAGGGGGGGCCTTGTCATGGCCGGCCAAGGCTTGGGGGTCTTATTGGGTTTTGGGTGGAGACCCATTAGGCCCCCAACCCAATAAACTTAGTTGGGTTTGGTTCGGGTTTGTTTCGGGTTGGTTCGATCTAATTTCTAAATACTAATTAAGCTCTAAAATGACTAATTAAGCCATGGAAATAGGGTTTATAATTTTTAACCTAATTATGATGGTATGTGGGCCAAGTCCAGTTAGTATGTGGGTCCCACTAGGGTCCAGGCTACCCGGGTCTCCAATTTGAGTCCGAATTGGATAAAATCCAAACCAAACCAAATAAATCCCAAAAAATCACATAAAATCAAATAAAATTCCTAAAAATTATAAAACTTGAAAAATGACAAAAATACCCCTAATTCGAAAACTGGAGGTGACATCATCGAGGGTCCAAACTACGAATTTGACTTCCTCCGCAGAGGGGGAGTCAGGAACTGTTTGTTCTCTCTTGCGTTGATCATGTTGGGGATTAACGATGACCTATTTGGAGAATAATTTGGTGTAAAAATCAGCAGCGGCCGCGTAGATGATCCTCGAATCTTTGAGTAATATGTCGTTGTCGTCGGAGATTTGGTGCAGAATAAGTTGTTGCCTGCAGCCTTTAACACAAGAGTGGAAGAAGCTAGAATTCCTGTCCCCTTCGGCGTCCCAGGTTAGTCTGGATTTCTGTTTCCAGAATTCGGTCTTGACCTTCAGCCTGGATTTGAGGAGGGCTCTGGTGAGCTTGAGCTTAGCGTGATTCTTCGGAGAACGGTTCGAGGCGTACAGGAAGTCAGCCCGAGTTACGTCATCATCTGCCGTCTTAATCGCCTAAAAATGTTGCCGAAAGCGCTTCTGCTCCAAATCGATAGCGCTCTTCTAGTAGCTTTCAGTTTGGCCGCCCCTCGAGCGAGGGGGTCGGGGTTGCTCGTAGATCTCCAGGCGGAAGCCATGACGTTTCAGAATTGAGGGTGGTGGCTCCAGAATTCTAGGAATCGGAAAGGTTTTTTGATAAGGTTGGAATTGCTACTGATCTCGATCAGGAGAGGGGAGTGGTCCGATTCAGTGGAGTTAAGGTGGGAGATATTGAAGATGAGACCCATATCGGACCAATGGTTGTCGACCAGCGCACGATCGAGACGGGAGTATTGTCTACGGACGCTTTCTTGCATGTTACACCAGGTGAAGGCGTTACCGGAGAAAGGGAGTGGGGACAAGTGGGCGTTGAAGATGAAGGTGTTGAAGTCATGCATGGCCTGCTATGGGGGTGGGCGGCCCCCGAACTTCTCGTCTCTACTCGAGAGTGTGTTAAAGTCGCCGATGCAAAGCCACGGGAGGTTGTTAAGGTAGAGGTGGGTGTCCGACAGTGTAGACCAGAGCAGCTTGCGCTCGGGGATGTCACAGCTGCCGTGGACGACGGAGAGAAGGGTTCGGGATTGGAGGGTGGGATGCTCTACCCAGCAGAAGAATGGCTGTCTCGAGTCGTGAACGGTGTCGAATTTGCATCCGGCGGCGAAGAGGATCCAGATGTCGTTGCATCCGACGACAGCGGTCGGGAAGCCGAGTTGCAGCTGGATGGATTTGAGCTTTCTGTGAGGGATTTTGGGTTCGATGATGACTAAGATGTCAATTCGTTGGATTTTCTTGAGGCTGAGTAATCTGCTCAAATTAGGTTTATTGGCCAGCCCTCTGACGTTCCACGAGAGGATGTTAAGCATTGGGTTGGGTGCGGGGGGGTGGTTGTTGAGATTCACGGTAGACCTCGTAGTCATGGGCGAGGGCTCTTGATCGTGTTTTTTCTTTTTATTGTGAGAGTTTTGGGGGTTATCGAGGTTGCTGTAGTGGAGGTGACCGTCTCCTCGGACGGTCCATTAGCTTTGTTACCTTGTTCTTATAGCTGGATGGCATCAGCTTCTTCGATATCAGTCAGCGCGCAGAGGGGGTTGCTGGGGTCTAGGAATCTGGCTTCCTGAGCTTGCTGAAGCCTATCAGCTAGGACGAGGCTAAGGCTGTCCAGGTCTGCCGCGGTGGCGGTACCGGTGATGAAAGGAGAATCTGCTATGCTGGCAAGGGCTGGGTAGAGTACTGGGACAAGCTGGGCCTTCTCTCCACTGACTGAGGATGCGATGGTTGGTGGGTGCTCTGCGTTATTCTTCTCGCACTCGTCGGAAGTGACCGCGCCGGGAAGGGGGCTCTCCAGGTTGTCGAAAGGGGAGGATGAGGTGAGGATTTCAAATTTATTGTTAAGAAGGATGACCGGTGGCTCGTGGGGGGTGATGGATTTGTTTGACGGGGGTGGGGGCTGGTGTAACACCCCAGTCCCAAAATACGTAGGATCAAGTACGTGAACATGCCAGCTGCACATATACGAAGAATACTCCAATATATGATATCCTCATATATACACATAAGCTGTAAATAAAATAATCACATGCCAGAATAATATAATCTAATCTCATCACAGCTCAACACAGAAGATAATAGAGTCCAAATAAATAAATAAGAGTATCAAAAGATAGCCGGGTGAACATGCTCACTCCAAACAGCTATGAAAAATAGTTCCACAAGATCGGAGTCCAACCTCCGCAAAATAGAAAGAAAACAGATGTAAAAATAATGTCCACTAATGTCTCAAATAAAGAATAGACTAGAAATCAGTGGGGGCTGTCTCGTCATCAATGTAGGATAGCTCCAATGTCGCTCCGTTCTCCTGTAGAAAATCGTCTAACCCTGGAGAGATAACCGGGTCCTCAGAGGGACGTAGCAAGATACAAGAAGACACCATGCTATATAAACTGTGATAATATAATAAGAGAAAAGGTATGCATGCAATCGGGCTCCTGACCATTCTACTGTAAATATACAGTTGAGATACAATCCTTCGATGCATGAGCACTGGCTGTAAATGGGATCGGCATAGTTCCCGTAAGGGGCACCAGGGGCCTACGACCATAACGCTCTGGAAGCGTCAGAGGGCACCATGTGTGTCACGCCCCAGAACTAGAATACTGGAGAGCGGGGGCGTACATAGCCAGCTACGTATATTGAAGTGCCACCCACCTCGCTATACGATCACGGCTGTCTAGATACATGAGGGTTTAACTACAAGCCAACTGTCTCCTATGGTCATGAACAAGCCTATTGTCTCAATCCCAAGCAATGTAATAACAGTTACAAGATGTCAGAACACCAAATATACAATAGTAAGGCGTCCCATACATTACATATTCGGATGATCATGAAGCTAGTCGTACAAAATGTCAGGACTAGCAAGAGTTTCAGTCATACATGATTAACCTTAGGATTTGTCAATCATGTTACAGCCCGTAGGCAGAAAGTAATTAAAGGTGCAATACGAGCTAACACGTGCTCGCCGGCTAAACGCCTCAAAAGAATAATTTTACAATAAAGTGGGAGAACAAAAAGAAACCCACTCGTTGCCAGGGTTACGCCTGGTGGTCACCATCTGGCTGGAAGATAGGTGGATCCTCTGGTGCTGCTCCGATATCTGGCCACACAAAACCAGCTGGGTCAAACCCCAGAAAGAGCAAGTACCACAAAGGAGGCTTCACTTAGGAACTAAAACCAGCATATCACAATAGAATATTAAAGATAATAAATAAAGAACTGATAATAATAGAGATAACAACAGTAAACTGAGTACGAAGAAACCATTCAAGTAGCCAGGTCACAACCCTTAAACCAAACAAGGACCGGGGTTGTAACCCTTCGCCTGAATAGAAACTCGTCTCAAATACTATTGGTATAGTGGAGACAATAAACGAAGAGAGGACACAGAACTGCTCCGGCAGCCAGGTTACAACCCTTAAACCAAACAAGGACCGGGGTTGTAACCCTTCGCCTGAACAGAACTGGACCCCTGATCTTTATTGCTAAGGCCAGTATAAATAATCAGGGTATTGAAATAATGTAAAAGAACATGACGAGCATGGCATGGGGTTGCAATAAGACAATAAACGAAGAGAGGACACAGAACTGCTCCGGGAGCCAGGTTACAACCCTTAAACCAAAAAGGACCGGGGTTGTAACCCTTCGCCTGAACAGAACTGGACCCCTGATCGTTATTGTTAAGGCAAGCATCAATAATCATGTCATGTCCCAATCTTGCACAGGATCAGGATAAGACTAAGCTGGAATAAACTTCATCCAATCAATCACGGCCAATCAAGAGTACGGCTTGATACTTTTAACTAACTAGGGTTATCACAGCCTAGTTACTAGCAAGATGCAATGAGATTATCACAACAGCCACAAGCCCTGCAGACCATCCGGTTATCCGAGTCGAATGTCAATTTATAAAGGGTGCACCACATGACTGTGTGCTGGAAATGTGCCCTACTCATCGGTAGGCTACAATTCCACTTAATGCGCCCAGATAACGGGATTGCCTGTAGCTGGGAATCTCTTCATGACTATTCAATCATTCTAGTTAATTAGCCTTAGTCAATTTCAGTTGGTACCCCTGACCGTGGTACTCAGGGATCCCCATCCTAGACATGATGCAAGACAGTACCAGTTTATTTGTACAAACACAATCGCCCACGGTGTCCAGGTCTTTCATACTTGTCATGTCGTGCTAGCTGTCGCAACAGCATATCGAGGTGTATCATGTCAGGGTTACTTATCAAGAGTGCGCCATGACGGGCCACTATCGTGTTCCATCCTTACAACATTATAAATGAGAAAAGTTGCATAAATAGTTAATAACATATTTTTGAAGCCAAGGAAAAGATCTACAACTTTTATGTTGGGAGTTGAGAAAAATTCTGGCCATAAATCAGCCAAATAGGACAAGAAAAACAACCAAATTAAACACTATACGACCAAGGGTGAATTGGGGGCTCATGCGGCAGTAGATGGGTACCCATCTATGCGGCTGAGTAAGTGGGTACCCATCTATGC
Organism: Iris pallida; assembly: GCA_029216955.1. Taxonomy (NCBI): domain Eukaryota; kingdom Viridiplantae; phylum Streptophyta; class Magnoliopsida; order Asparagales; family Iridaceae; genus Iris; species Iris pallida. The sequence continues at coordinate 48,985 of JANAVB010035589.1, forward strand.
GGCTGAGTAAAATGAATCTCATGCGGCTGGGTGAATGAATCTCATGCGGCTAAGTGAATGAATCTCATGCGGCTGGGTAAGTGGGTACCCATCTATGCGGCTGAGTAAGTGGGTACCCATCTATGCGGCTGAGTAAAATGAATCTCATGCGGCTAAGTGAATGAATCTCATGCGGCTGGGTAAGTGGGTACCCATCTATGCGGCTGAGTAAGTGGGTACCCATCTATGCGGTTGAGTAAAATGAATCTCATGCGGCTAAGTGAATGAATCTCATGCGGCTAAGTGAATGAATCTCATGCGGCTGGGTAAGTGGGTACCCATCTATGCGGCTGAGTAAGTGGGTACCCATCTATGCGGCTGAGTAAAATGAATCTCATGCGACTAAGTGAATGAATCTCATGCGGCTAAGTGAATGAATCTCATGCGGCTGGGTAAGTGGGTACCCATCTATGCGGCTGAGTAAGTGGGTACCCATCTATGCGGCTGAGTAAAATGAATCTCATGCGGCTAAGTGAATGAATCTCATGCGGCTGGGTAAGTGGGTACCCATCTTCTCAGAAAGTCTGAGAAGGATGGCCATGGAACCCATAGCTTCCAAGCTCCATTAAAACCTTCATCGTGAGTCCAAATTTGGACTTCCATAGGTCAAAATAGGGTAGAACGAAATTCTCTACAACATGGAACCATCAAAACTTAGAAATAAAAGTTAAATAGATCAAAACCCAAGAAATCCGAAAATACTATAATCTTAGATCTAGAAGAATTTAGCCATGGAAATTGAAAATGCCAAGCACTAAAGTGTCTTAGAATGCTGTGAAGAAGAGAATAGAACAATAAAATTTATGTTCCTCCATGAAGCAAGATGCACTTGTCTAAGCTCTATCTCTCTCACTCTCCTGGTGGTTGAAGAAGTAATGGTGGGAGAAGAAGAAGTAAATGAAGAGAGAGAATTAAAGGAATGGGTTAATAAAGGATGATGGTGGTGGTAGGTAGGGGTTCTCCCCTTGGTTCATGATGAACCAAGGCAACCCAAGTCTAGCCGAACCAACCCAAAATAAATCGGGCCAAGCTAAGAGATATGCAATACAAGAACAAATACGTACACGTATTCCAAGATACGTAATACGAACTACAGGCATTACAACTCTACCCACCTTAAAAGAATTCCGTCCTCGAAATTTAATCAAGAGGCTAGAGTGGCAAGAACAAGCTATACTAATCACAAGCAAGTTATAACTAGACAAACAATCAATCATGCAAGCAAGGAATCGATGGCATGAGGCATAAGATAGACATTATACCTCATGAGTCAAACAGGTCGGGATATCGCGATCGGATGTCATCTTCACGCTCCCACGTTGACTCACCCAAAGAGTGATGACCCCAAGCAACTCGGACTAACTTGATAGTCTTGTTCTTGAGTGTCTTCTCTCTTCGGTCTAATATAGACACGGGCCTCTCCTCATACGAAAGGTTGGTACCAACAACCAATTCCGAATGATCCAGGATGTGGCTCGGGTCCGGGATATACCGTCGCAGTTAGGATACATGGAATACGTCATGCACCTCACGTAGCGATGGTGGAAGAGCGAGACGATAGGATACATCTCCTACTCGCTCCAGAATGTCAAACGGTCCTATATACCTAGGACTAAGCTTGCCCCGTACGTCGAAACGAATGACACCACGGGTAGGCGAGATCCTAAGGAATACATGATCGCCGACAGAAAATTCAAGGGGTCGCCGATGAGAATCGGCCCAATGACGCTGGCGATCTTGTGCTACTCGAAGATGATCTCGGACTCTTCTGACCACCTCAACTGTCTGGGCAATTATTTCTGGACCGAGCATCTGTCTCTCTCCAACATCATCCCAGGCTAGCGGGGATCTGCACTTCCTACCATACAGTGCCTCGAACGGTGCCATCTGGATACTGGCCTGGAAACTGTTATTGTACGAGAATTCTACCAGGTGCAAGTGATCTTCCCATGAACCACCGAAGTCAAGTGTACAGGACCGCAACATGTCTTCAAAAGTCTGGATCGTGCGTTCCGACTGGCCATCTGTCTGCGGATGATACGCTGAACTGAACTGGAGATGAGTCCCCAAACGCTCTTGTAAGCTACGCCAAAAGTGCGACGTGAACCTTGAATCTCGGTCCGAGGTGATACTGACTGGCACACCGTGCAATCTGATAATCTGCCTGAGGTACATCTCTGCTAGCTGAGCCGTCGACTGGCCAACCCTAAATGGAAGAAAGTGAGCCACCTTGGTGAGCCGATCAACTATAACCCAGATAGCATCTCTACCAGCTGGGGATCTAGGTAGTCCAGTCACAAAATCCATGGTCACATGCTCCCACTTCCATTCTGGAATCGGCAAGGGCTGAAGAAGTCCAGCCGGCCTCTGATGTTCAGCTTTAACTTGTAGGCAAACCAAACACCGAGAGACAAACCGAGCTATCTCCCTCTTCATGTCATTCCACCAAAAGTGCTGGCGGATATCACGGTACATCTTCATGCCACCGGGATGGATGGAATACTGCGAACTGTGAGCCTCTGTCATGATCTCCTGTCTGATATCTCCACTGGGTACACAAAGATGCCTTCCATGTCGAAGGGTACCGTCTTCATGGATACATAACTCTGGTCTTCGTCCTGCCTTGCACTCTGCTCTGAGTCGCTGAAGCTTTGAATCTGCTGACTGCGCCATCTGGATCCTCTCGACTATAGTAGACTGAACTTGCATGCTGGCCATCAATGCCACACTGGAAGGGAGAACAATTTCTATACCCATCTTCTGAAGATCTGCTAATAGTTCTGGTTGCGCTGTTAGGAAATAAACTCCGGCTCTCTTGCTCAATGCATCTGCAACAACGTTGGCCTTCCCAGGATGATACTGCAAGTTGACATCATAATCCACAAGTAGTTCTAGCCATCTCCTCTGACGCATGTTAAGATCCTTCTGGGTGAAAACATACTTCAGACTCTTATGGTCGGTAAAAATCTCCACCCTATCTCCATACAGGTAGTGTCTCCACAACTTAAGTGCAAACACTACAGCTGCCAGCTCTAAGTCATGGGTTGGGTAATTCCTCTCATGATCATGAAGTTGTCGTGACGCATAAGCTATTACCTTTCCATGCTGCATCAGAACATATCCTAAGCCTCTGCCTGAAGCATCACAATACACTGAGAATCCTCCGGTTCCGTCTGGAAGCGTGAGAATAGGAGCCGTCATCAAGCCTCGCTTCAACTTCTCAAAAGAATCCTGGCACTCTGCTGTCCAAGCAAACTGCACATCCTTACGGGTCAACTGGGTCAATGGCGCTGAGATCCGAGCAAAGTCTGAAACAAATCGCCGGTAGTAACCGGCCAATCCAAGAAAACTGTGAACTTCTGCAACTGTGCTAGGTACCGGCCACGTTTCAATAGCTACGATCTTCTGGGGATCTACTTCAACTCCTCCTCGGGTGATGATATGACCCAAGTACGAAATGCGATCGAGCCAGAACTCACATTTACTAAACTTGGCATACAACTGGTGCTCTCGAAGAATCTGGAGGACAATTCTGAGATGCTGCTCATGCTCCGCCTCACTCTTGCTGTAGACCAGGATGTCGTCTAGGAACACAATCACGAACTGATCCAAATAAGGCATGAAGATGCGATTCATGAGGTCCATGAATACAGCCGGCGCATTGGTTGCTCCAAATGGCATAACAAGGAACTCCCAATGCCCATACCGGGATCTAAAAGCTGTCTTCGGGATGTCCTGCTCTCTGACTCTGATCTGGTGGTATCCTGATCGTAAGTCGATCTTCGAGAATACTGCAGCCCCTTGGAGTTGATCAAACAAGTCATCTATCCTCGGGAGAGGGTATCTGTTCTTGATTGTCACTGAGTTCAAGGTACGATAATCTACACATAACCTGGACGTACCATCCTTCTTTTTCACAAGAAGCATCGGGGCAGCCCAAGACGATCCACTAGCACGAATGAATCCCTTGGTTCTGAGTTCTTCAATCATCTTGTACAATATCTCTAGCTCTGACGGTGCCATCCTGTAGACTCTCTCCGACACTGGAGCTGTCCCAGGAATCAAGTCTATGGTGAACTCGATCTCTCGCTCTGGCGGCATCCCTGGAAGCTCTTCTGGGAAAACATCTGGAAACTCTTCTACTATTCGGGGTAACTGCACTGCTGCTACTGTCATCCGTAATACTGGAGTAGAAGGTTCAACTTCGCCTCGGGAGAAGGAAAACTCTGGCTCGCCTGGAATGCTAAAAACAACCCTGCCAATGTGGCAGTCTATCCTAGCATACTGGTCCCTCAACCAATCCATTCCTAAGACCACATCATAATCGGCCATCGGAAACTCTATCAATCTAGCGGGGAATTCTCTACCGCTAACTACGATCCGACACGAGGAAAATACCCTATCTACTCCCACAAGTCCATTACCAGTAAGTATATTGAGCCTTACTGATAATGACTCGGGCTCCATTCCTATCCGTGTCGTAAATCGTGCAGACATAAATGAATGCGAGGCACCAGAATCAAATAATACTGAAGCTGGAAAGGTGTTGACGAGAATAGTACCTGCCACCACCTCACCTGGTGCTATTCCTTCCTCTCCCATGGTCAAAGCCAGCACTTGACCATGTCCTCTGGGTGCGGGTCCCCTCTGCTGAAAATTTCTCTGCCTACTCTGGATCAGGGCTTGGGCTTGGGCATACTGATGCGGTCTCTGCTGCTGGAACGCCTGGGCCTGCGTTGGCAACGGCCTCGAAAACGGGTACTGCAGCTGCTGCTGCGGCTAGACTGGTACTGGTCCTCTCACCGAAGGACTAGTGAGGGCTGAAGATGAACTTCCCATGTTCGGGCAGTTCCCAATCCTGTGGTCTGGGGCACCACAAGCCAAGCACAAACCCTGTGCTCTGCGACACTCGGACACCACATGCCCTGGCTTCCCACAGTGTGAACATCCCACTGCGGAAGACTGCTTCTGCTTCTGCTGCTGAGGGTGCATCGCCTTGCTGATCGGCAGGTCCAGGAACAATGCCGCTGAAGAAGACGACATAGGGAACAATAAGGAAGGACCAGGACAGATCAACGATACAAGCATGTGATCAGGTCAAGATTCTCAGGGATTTGAAGATAGGAGCAGAGATCAAGGACGAATACTGATTGAGACATCTATTCGGTAAACCCTCACATATCTTGATTTACAAGACCTGCATGGGCCACCACTTAAACCATGTCACGCCCCAGAACCAGAATACTGGAGAGCGGGGGCGTACATAGCCAGCTACGTATATTGAAGTGCCACCCACCTCGCTATACGATCACGGCTGTCTAGATACATGAGGGTTTAACTACAAGCCAACAGTCTCCTATGGTCATGAACAAGCCTATTGTCTCAATCCTAAGCAATGTAATAACAGTTACAAGATGTCAGAACACCAAATATACAATAGTAAGGCATCCCATACATTACATATTCGGATGATCATGAAGCTAGTCGTACAAAATGTCAGGACTAGCAAGAGTTTCAGTCATACATGATCAACCCTAGGATTTGTCAATCATGTTACAGCCCGTAGGCAGAAAGTAATTAAAGGTGCAATACGAGCTAACACGTGCTCGCCGGCTAAACGCCTCAAAAGAATAATTTTACAATAAAGTGGGAGAACAAAAAGAAACCCACTCGTTGCCAGGGTTACGCCTGGTGGTCACCATCTGGCTGGAAGATAGGTGGATCCTCTGGTGCTGCTCCGATATCTGGCCACACAAAACCAGCTGGGTCAAACCCCAGAAAGAGCAAGTACCACAAAGGAGGCTTCACTTAGGAACTAAAACTAGCATATCACAATAGAATATTAAAGATAATAAATAAAGAACTGATAATAATAGAGATAACAACAGTAAACTGAGTACGAAGAAACCATTCAAGTAGCCAGGTCACAACCCTTAAACCAAATAAGGACCGGGGTTGTAACCCTTCGCCTGAATAAAAACTCGTCTCAAATACTATTGGTATAGTGGAGACAATAAACGAAGAGAGGACACAGAACTGCTCCGGAAGCCAGGTTACAACCCTTAAACCAAACAAGGACCGGGGTTGTAACCCTTCGCCTGAACAGAACTGGACCCCTGATCTTTATTGCTAAGGCCAGTATAAATAATCAGGGTATTGAAATAATGTAAAAGAACATGACGAGCATGGCATGGGGTTGCAATAAGACAATAAACGAAGAGAGGACACAGAACTGCTCCGGGAGCCAGGTTACAACCCTTAAACCAAACAAGGACCGGGGTTGTAACCCTTCGCCTGAACAGAACTGGACCCCTGATCGTTATTGTTAAGGCAAGCATCAATAATCATGTCATGTCCCAATCTTGCACAGGATCAGGATAAGACTAAGCTGGAATAAACTTCATCCAATCAATCACGGCCAATCAAGAGTACGGCTTGATACTTTTAACTAACTAGGGTTATCACAGCCTAGTTACTAGCAAGATGCAATGAGATTATCACAACAGCCACAAGCCCTGCAGACCATCCGGTTATCCGAGTCGAATGTCTATTTATAAAGGGTGCACCACATGACTGTGTGCTGGAAATGTGCCCTACTCATCGGTAGGCTACAATTTCACTTAATGCGCCCAGATAACGGGATTGCCTGTAGCTGGGAATCTCTTCATGACTATTGAATCATTCTAGTTAATTAGTCTTAGTCAATTTCAGTTGGTACCCCTGACCGTGGAACTCAGGGATCCCCATCCTAGACATGATGCAAGACAGTACCAGTTTATTTGTACAAACACAATCGCCCACGGTGTCCAGGTCTTTCATACTTGTCATGTCGTGCTAGCTGTCGCAACAGCATATCGAGGTGTATCATGTCAGGGTTACTTATCAAGAGTGCGCCATGACGGGCCACTATCGTGTTCCATCCTTACAACATTATAAATGAGAAAAGTTGCATAAATAGTTAATAACACATTCTTGAAGCCAAGGAAAAGATCTACAACTTTTATGTTGGGAGTTGGGAAAAATTTTGGCCATAAATCAGCCAAATAGGACAAGAAAAACAACCAAATTAAACACTATACGACCAAGGGTGAACTGGGGGCTCATACGGCAGTAGATGGGTACCCATCTATGCGGCTGAGTAAGTGGGTACCTATCTATGCGGCTGAGTAAAATGAATCTCATACGGCTGGGTGAATGAATCTCATGCGGCTAAGTGAATAAATCTCATGCGGCTGGGTAAGTGGGTACCCATCTATGCGACTGAGTAAGTGGGTACCCATCTATGCGGCTGAGTAAAATGAATCTCATGCGGCTAAGTGAATGAATCTCATGCGGCTGGGTAAGTGGGTACCCATCTATGCGGCTGAGTAAGTGGGTACCCATCTATGCGGCTGAGTAAAATGAATCTCATGCGGCTAAGTGAGAATCTCATGCGGCTAAGTGAATGAATCTCATGCGGCTGGGTAAGTGGGTACCCATCTATGCGGCTGAGTAAGTGGGTACCCATCTATGCGGCTGAGTAAAATGAATCTCATGCGGCTAAGTGAATGAATCTCATGCGGCTGGGTAAGTGGGTACCCATCTTCTCAGAAAGTCTGAGAAGGATGGCCATGGAACCCATAGCTTCCAAGCTCCATTAAAACCTTTATCGTGAGTCCAAATTTGGACTTCCATAGGTCAGAATAGGGTAGAACGAAATTCTCTACAACATGGAACCATCAAAACTTAGAAATAAAAGTTAAATAGATCAAAACCCAAGAAATCCGAAAATACTATAATCTTAGATCTAGAAGAATTTAGCCATGGAAATTGAAAATGCCAAGCACTAAAGTGTCTTAGAATGCTGTGAAGAAGAGAATAGAACAATAAAATTTATGTTCCTCCATGAAGCAAGATGCACTTGCCTAAGCTCTATCTCTCTCACTCTCCTGGTGGTTGAAGAAGTAATGGTGGGAGAAGAAGAAGTAAATGAAGAGAGAGAATTAAAGGAATGGGTTAATAAAGGATGATGGTGGTGGTAGGTAGGGGTTCTCCCCTTGGTTCATGATGAACCAAGGCAACCCAAGTCTAGCCGAACCAACCCAAAATAAACCGGGCCAAGCTAAGAGATATGCAATACAAGAACAAATACGTACTCGTATTCCAAGATACGTAATACGAACTACAGGCATTACAATGTGCAAGGGCTACGTCCATAACGCTCTGGGAAACGTCAGAGGGCGCCTGGAGCCTGCGTCTCCGGGGGAGCGCACAGGTAATCAGGGAAGTGCAAAGAAGCCCATACGTCAGGTATTGTTCTCCCCACCTAATGCCTAGTATCATTATCTCCATGAATGATATGAACCTCTAGTAACCGCCAAGTCTTCTAATCATGCAATTCTATTGGCAGGTACTCCTATCCGTCGCACGCTCCGTACGTATCGGTGGCCGGCCGACTATGCGGGTACGTGTCCTATATGTGACTCACAACATATGGTAAAGCAAGTGTCAAGGCCGTATGAGATATACCAATACCTCATCATCAATGTGAGGTCACTAGACTAAGTCAATGTAAGAGAAATAAATAAAAG
>JANAVB010035590.1:0-50996 GCA_029216955.1 Iris pallida
AATAAATAAAACTAAATATAAAACTAAATATAAAACTAAAATTAAACTAAATTAAAATTAAATTAAAATTAAAATTAAAATTAAATTAAAATTAAAATTAAAATTGAAATTGAAATTAAAATTAAAATTAAAATTGAAAAAGACTAACACTAAAATTAAGACTAACACTAAAATTAAAACTAAAATTAAAATAAAATTAAAATTAAAAATTAAAGATTAAAAATTAAAAATTAAAATGTAAAAGTAAAAATTAAAATTAAAAAAAATTAAATCAAGAAATCAAAATAGAAAAAAAGATAAAGATATAAGGTAATAAATTAAAAATAACAGATAACAAATAGAAATTATAAAATACATAATAAAAAAATAAATAATAAAGAAAAAATAAAAAAATACAAAAATTAAATATAAAATATAAATATAAATATAAATTAACTATAAATAAATATAAAAAAGAAAAAAAAAAGTAAAAATAAGAATAAGAATATTATAATAAAAATAAACAATAGAAAATAAAAAGTAAAAATTAAATAATAATATAAAATATAAAGTATAAAATATAAAATATAAAATATAAAATGTAAAATGTAAAATGTAACAAATTTAAATAAAAATAAAAAAATATGAAATATAAAATAAAAAATTGAAAAATTAAATTAAATTATAGAAATTAAAAATTAAAAATTAAACAAGTGCTTACAGGAGATCTACTTGCCAGGTTTGGGATTCAAACGAATAACCGAGTATGCCATGTGTGGATTTGAGTCTACGGAATACCTATTCTTCTTCAACTGCCCCTGTGCTCGGGAGGCGTGGAACAATCAAGTGCTTCTGCTTCAGTTGGGAGATAATGGGAGACATGAGATATCATCGAAAGTAGATAAAAGGGTCAAAGAGTCGAGGATTAAGGTGGTTCAAAGAGGCATGCATTCGTCTCACATATACAGTTTGACATGTGTGGAGAGGAAGAATTAGAATGATTTTTGAGAATGTTTGTACTTAGAGCATCTCCAACCCCATTGTGACTTTGGAAAAAAGTTGTTGCCACATAGGAATGACAAAATTTTATTCAAAAGTTCTTCTCCAATGCAATTGTCAAGTCAATTGTGAAGCTTATGTGACAAAAATTAAAGAAGACATTGTGAAGTTGATTGTCTTGTTCTAGACAATGCATTTGACAATGTCTTCTCTTCCATGTCATCAATTATGAATAAAAAAATATTAGAAAAAAGAAAGAAGATGAGTAGTTGTCTTAAAAGTTGTCTTGGAAGTTGAAAAAAATACTTTTTATTGTCTCCTCAATACTTTTGCATTGGAGAGAGTTTTTCTATCTCATTGTCTTTTGAGATATAATTTTGCCACATAAACAAGACATTGTCTTGTGGCTCATGCCACATAGGAGCCACCTAAGACTCACAACACTTAACAAAACAATAGGGTTGGAGATGCTCTTAAATAGTGGTATTTTACACAATATTGAAATTGATGTGAAAGGGATGGGAGTGGATTCCGTACACCTCTAGACCTGTGTCAGATGATATATATATATATATATGATCCTGATAGTGGTGAGACATGCGGTCCGAATGGTCAGGAGTTGCGGCTACGTAAAGTTTTGGGAACCGTGTTGGAAGTTGGAACAGCATTTGGATCGGACCCGATTCCATTCGGTTTTTCCAATGATCGGACCGGGCCGGACTATCGGACCCATTTTTCGGACCCAACCCCAAACCGAGTCCTCTGTGGGCCGTATCCAGACCGAATAAATCCGGTTTGTGGGCCACTCGACCCAATTAACTCTAATAATTTGGATCGTGTCTTTATAAATTTTTAATGATATCCTAATCCATAAAACGGCCTCATATTAGCTGTTACTTCTACGATTTCCCACGTGTCCCACACAAACCCAATCACACACACCGGCTATTACCGGTCAAACCGCTTTCATTTCTTTTTCTCTTTTTTTTTTCATAATTTCCAACGGAACTTGTTCTTGTTCTTGTTTCTTTACAGTAATTTCTCCGGCGATCGGGACCGGCGAAATTAGGGCTTGTTGATCTAATATTCCGGAGGAGTCCGATGGATTCGTCGGCGGCGGCGACGGCGGCGAACGCGCTGACGAGCGCGTCGGACTGGTGGGAGCAGGTGAACGAGTCGGTGGTCTGGCAGGACTGGATCTTCCACGTCCTAGCCGGCTTGTTTGGATTCGTCTCCGCGGTCGCTCTGGTAAAATTTCTCTCTCGTTCTGCCAATTGAGTCGATCGATTGTCGAATTTTAGGGTTTCGTGAATTGATCTCGTTCTCGTCGGGGAACGATGAGAAATTTTGAAATTTTGTGAATTGCTGGTTTACTTTTTCGCCCCACGGACACGAACTCGACGCTGTACGCGCACGGAGACTTCTGTTCATGTTGATTTTGACGTTTCCGATACATGTTCGACACGGTGTGACGCTGATATGGTATTGTTCGGATTTGTCTCTGCTGTCGCTCTCGCGGAATTTTCTTATCTCTTTTTGCTAATTGAATCCGTTGATTGTCGTATTCTAGGGTTCTGTGAGTTGATCTCGTTCTACAGACAATTTAGTTGAACTTTTGAGTTTTAGGAGTTGTTTCTTTGCTTCTTAGATCTGCAGACACAATTTTGACCCTATACGGACACGGAGAAATGGACACGTCATTGGTTTATAGCTTTTCCTTTGTGATTCGTTTTTTCATGTTTGGATTTGTCATGTGAAAGGAAGCAGAATGGAATGTCGAAGTCAGTTTTCATGATTTGATTCATTGAGTGATGATTGACAATCATAACTCCTGATAGAAAGGTAAATTATGGTTTACTTTTAACTATGGCTTTGGCATATTGAGACCCTTGTGTATGAAATATGAACCTACACCTTAACATAAGTATTCAAAAATGGGATATCACCCTTGCTAGATAATTATCATATAAATATATGTGAATGGTCCTTCTAAAACTGCGTTACAGGTTCTTCACCATGAGGATTTGGCAATGAATTACTGATCAAGTCCCTCACATCTCTCTCAGCTCTGCTTTCTTTCTTTTTTATCTAGATAGCTACGTCGAAGGAGCACGATTGGAATCAGAGTAGGCAGTCAATGACTACCCCTCTCCCTGCGTGCGGACAAGTACAATTACGATTGAGATAATAGTTAGAAGAGCCAATCATATCTATATATGGCCCACAAAATAAATTGGTAGTTTCACCTATATGTAATTATCTACACAAGTCATTGTACATTACATCGTAAGACAGTGATCTTTTCTTGTCCCTATGACTTAATATTTGTTGTTTAAAAAAATGTTGAAACAACTACAACCAAGTCGAAAAATGAAACTGGGGTTTTAGTACCGTAGGTATTACTACTTGAATACTTTGATGAGTGGAAGAATGGCATTTGCCTAGGTTGCATAGTCACAAATTCAGAAATGGATAATACAAATTCAGTAGAAGACACCTTTAGGATACAAGTATTGTATTGATACATATTTATATACATTTTATGCATTAGATTTTAATAACATGTATTTATGCATGCTTTGGCTGGTAACCAAAAAAGTTCTAGAAATGATTTGATATAGAAAAATGATTTTTTTTCTCTCAAATATGTGGTGTACGATTACAACCATGCAAAATTACTTTCAACCATGTTTTTGGTCTTTGCCAAGCGTAGGCATGGACGAGCCACAATCGATGTGAGTGTCAAAGAAGTGTCGTGTTTGTACATAGTTTGCGGTATCGATTGATGCGATACAATTGATAAGTATTGGTTTTGGCATGTCCTCATCTGATACCGACAGCTACCGGTATTGACCGTTACCAATATTGGGGCTCTTTTCTAGTCAATTTAGCATAAAAATATAAAAATATTGAACGAAAAAGATGCAAGAAGGGAAAAATATTGTCAATGCGATGGTTTAGTTGTGCTGAAGATTGCCAATACTACACCGTGTCGATACAATTCCTTATTGATAAATTGTAACCATTACCATTTGTGGAAGTTGTATACCTATAAATTCACAACACACATCTATATTAATGTTATTCCATTGAGAACTATTTATTTTAGTTTCACCGTCTAAGCAAGTAAATAAACCTTAGTATCTATTGCAAGTGAAATATTATTCCATTAAAGCTAACGAGAAATAGCATATAATATATATTTGTCTAAATGTATCAAAATATATTTTTTATATATTTAAAATACTTCTTATCATTTTTGGCCTTTTCGAAATGAAGAACCCGATATTCCGATCCGAAACAAATGAAACTATTGAAACTACGGATACATATACTCAGAGGAAGGGTATGTACCCGGTTTCGATGACGATACTGCGAGTGCAAACCTTGGTTGATACGTGTCATATACAAATACTAACACATATGCGGTCCTCTGAATCAAGCAACATAGACATTGGTCATGGGATCAACAAGGAGATGACTGAATTAGGAATTTTTGGCATGCGTGGTAGTGCCATTGACATTGCAATGGTAGAGGATTGTTGCATATGCTCGGATGAAGTGGTTGAGTAAGGTGAGAGGTTGAAGTTGCCCGGGATGCAAACGAACCAAATTGGTCTTTGGGTTCTGAAAAAGCTCAGCTGGTTTAGGTTTGGACTTGTAGCCTGGTGCGCTCTCAAGCTTGAAAGGCTATGTTCAGGCTTGAGTTGAGTGCACTTCCAAGCAACTCAACTTCGCCATTAGAGAAGCTCACGAGCTACTTAACTTTAGCTCTAGCTAGACTGTACTAGAAGTAACTATATCTATATAATTAGTTATTAATTCTTTCAGTAGTAACTAGTAAGTATATAGATATATAATAGTAACTGTAGATTTAGTCCACTCGTGCTGCATCTAGTTAGTTAAGGAATTGACTCTTAGTCAAAGCCGAGTCCTCGCTGAGTTTTGTGAGTCTAGTTTGTGCATGAGCTCATGAGTCAATCAATACTCTGTTCAAACTTGACACGTTTACAAAACAATCTTGAGCTTTCTTTAAGGCGATTTAAGTCGGATTTGCAAGCTGCTATGTCCATCTGTAACCCTAACAGTGGCATCGTAGTTGTGAATCTGGTGTTATACTGTTTGGATATGGAGGAATAATAATATAAAGGAGTTTGATGGGATTGTTGTTCTTTCGAACAAGATTTTTATGTCACCATAAAAATAATATCTTCCTCATCTCATCAAAATGATGAAAATTTCATGAATAGGCTACGTAATAGTTTGGGATTCGGACCATTCAAAACGGGCATCTATCTGGCTTTGGGCAGGCAGGCAGGGTAAGACCTCTTATCCCTGCCTGGTCCAAAACACTTTCAGGCTATAAGAGTCGTCGTCCTTCATCTTGTTTGTTTTTTACTTGTCTATGACATATTCATGTTTTCTGCTTGAGCAAGTCGCTAGCCCTTATCCACCATCATCCCTGGATGGTCGTTTATCACCTTTTCGAGCTTTAGCTAGAGTGGGGAGATAGGAGGTAGGAAGGGAGGAGAGAAAAAGAGGATCTACTCTTTGCTGGTTATTGTTTGTTAGAAAATGTTGTGTTGATGTATGTTAGAGGTAGATGTCACCACATCCTTCCATTTTTGGAGTGGAAAGTCCAGTACCAATCTTGGTATATATATAGTGAGAGACAGAGAGATGGAGGGATAGGGAGAGAGAGCATGGTTTTGGGTGGTCTCTTAGTCTCTAATAATTATCCAACAGGCCTATCTATATCTATATCTGTTCATTAATATTTATCACTATCTTGTTAGTATCTTACAATACACGATACGTATCTTATGAGACAATATACTACAATTTTGTTACATATTGGCTGATTTGATATGAAACATATATGATGATAGGAATTATCTGTTCTTTTACTATAGTCCTGTCATGTATATTTAAGAATCTGGATTCTGGAACTAGATAGACTTTTAAAGATAAAAGAAATAATTTTGTTATGAAAACTCTTATTAAATCATATTCATATATTGATTTAGTAGTATAGACGCAACTCCTGGAGTTATGGTATCATACTATATACAATACGAGACGCGATACACAATGTGATACACAAGCAAATTCATACATGATGTGTATTGCGACTTGACAACCTAGATTTACCAGCCAAAGGCAGGGCATGCTTTACAGAGTGTTAGGAGAGAGGGAGAGTCAAATAGATAAAATTTACTTTTGATGTGCTAGTATGGGTTTTTTGGACGTCATTGGAGGGTTATGTATATATCAGAGATGCATTAAGTAGGTTATAAAATTTCTTACAATTTTTGGTGTTAAAATTCCCGAAAGCAGTCACGTGCATGATGCATGTTATGTGACCGCTTGGGGTTTGAAACAGCAGTATCAAGGTAGTTACCTCCTAGAATTTGTTAATCCTGTAGTTCTAATTCCTAGAAAAAAAAAATCATACACTGTATATATGTGCCAAGAGGTGATTATTGAAGGCATTTTAGGGAACCTTGGATATTACGAATTTGAAGACTTATTGCAGTATCCTACTCTTAACTGTTTTTGCTGTGCAAAATATAGATTGTTTCCAATCTGTAAAAAGTTATCGAGTATAATTCAGAGTTGACTGATTTGATTAATGAGAGTTCTTCTAATTTTCAGATTCAACTGATTAGAATTGAATGTAGAGTTCCAGAGTATGGATGGACCACACAAAAGGTTTTCCATTTCTTGAATTTTGTGGTGAATGCAGGTTAGCACCAATTTCTCAAAATTTCAATTTTCTTTCACATATTATTGGCATATGATTATATTCCGCTGTCTGGTGAATTTTGCAGTTCGCTCTACTATCTTCATATTTCGTCGGGAGGTGCAACGGTTGAAACCTGAGGTTCGATGTAATAGGCATCTATGTCTTGGTCTATGACATTCTTTGATCCAAGTTCTCATTGTAATGGTTCATCTCTTTTAGGTCTTCCAACATGTTCTTCTTGATATGCCCAGCCTCATGTTCTTTACTACCTATGCTCTCTTGGTATTGTTTTGGGCAGAAATATACTACCAGGTTAGTCCCCTTTGTTGTCTGATGTTTTCCTTCATTTCTTGCGGTATGGCAGTGTGCATTAAAGTTCCTCTTTTTTCTGTTGAAATCTTTGGCAGGCACGTGCAGTATCAACTGATGGTCTAAGACCGAGTTTCTATATGATCAATGCTGTGGTTTATGCGATACAGGTAAATTGTTGATCATGAATTGCTCTAGTGCTTGTGAGAGGATGAATCTTCTTTGCCTTGCCAGTATGGGTGGAAGTGGAGCCATTCGCTGCATGTCGTTGATTTTCTAAGATAAAACTTGTTTTGATTGTTTATTTGTATTGTAGACGTATATTGAGTGATCATGTAATATGTGTCGTTACTGGAAATTCACTTAGATAGACTCGTACATCATCAGGAAAGTTGCATTCATGCTTTGGTTAGATTTCTCATGTATAAACACCTTTATTTGTCTGGTATCAGTATACTGTTCCCAACATCGTCATCATCATCGTCCCTATATCTGCTAGTGCTTTTGTTGCTATCTTGGCTAGTAAAAGACTGTCCAGTTAACACGAATTTCCAAATAAGTTTGAGCTGAAATGATGATCAGGTGAACTTAATCTGACCGTTGCTTGTATTTTCTATTATATTATTGCCTTCATTAAGATACCCATTACCTACATTGGCGTAATCCTAACTAGCATGCACACCTGAGTTTGTGTATGCATTGATCAGTGTGAAAGTGCACGTGTTAGTAGCTCTTCATCCTGAAGTAAGCTATAAAATCTTAATATCTTTTATGGAGGAAATTCTACAAGCAATTGATCTTGGATCCATTCTTTTGAAAAAGAATAAGCACGAGAAAGTATTCATACACCTAGTATTTAGGTTTCATAAATTTCCATTTTTAATTGAAGATAAACTGAAAAGTTCATTTATCAGTGGATCAGAACATCATTGTTGGCCGCCTCCGCTTGTCCCTCCAGCTACAAGCAGCAATGATTTTTTTCAGAAAGATATCAGGTCCCTCCAGCTACAAGGCAGTCAGAAGAACAAGCACGTTTTAGTCGATTAGGCGTTTACCCTTCCCTCTTTCGCTTTAGTTCCATTTGGGAACACGGAACTCGAATTTTCCATTTCATCATGTCATTGAACCCGGATCAAGGTTCAAAGTATCGGCTGATACATATCGGTATCGGCCAGATCGGATCGGATTTGGGGGTGTCCGACTCGATATTCACAAAAAATATTGGTATCCGCCAAGACACTATCGAAATTTATTGTATCAGTCCGTATCAGCCGATAAGTAATCAGTACAGCCCGATACGTGAAAGAGAGAAAAAAAAATCATGAAATATCAAGAAAAAATTACCTCCAGCTGGTACGTGCGATCCGCCAAAGACGAGCTCAGTCGGCTCGGCAGCGCAGGAGCCAGAGCCCGACGGTGGAGCTGGGGTTGGTGGTGACCGGAGCTTACCGAGAATGTTGACCCCGTCGAGGGTCTGGGAAAAGCTCTCTGGAGTCGTACGGACGCAACAACACGATGGGGCGCTACACTAGACGGAGTCCGCACGGTTTCGTTGAACAGTGGGAGGAGAGAAAATGGAGGTTGCGTTTCTCTTTCCTCCCGATTTTATACATATTAGATTAGTTAGGGTTTGGTTATTGGGCTGGAACAAACACGGTCTTATAAATAAAGTTGTATTGGACATGACTATACTATTTATATATATATGTACCATTCATTTCAAGTGATGTGCGACTGAGATTGCATATAAATTATCTATATTTACAACACTCCTCCTTGGATATTCACCATTAATTAATTGGTGGTGTATGCACATTTGTTTCAGAAATTATCATTGATCCAGTTGGTCTAGAGTTGTGGTTTTCTATGAGAACGTTGCTATTTGCCTCTGCTACAAGAAGACAGTCACCAGTTCAGAGTATTTTATGAAATTTCTTTCACGATATTATTGATCCAGAAGCACATTACTTGCATGAAAAATGGAGAGGATTTTCTTAATCATTTGAGTCTTTGTTACTTTTTTTCCGCACAACCAAAGGCGAGAAGTAATATTAAACAGAGAATAAATATATATATATATATATATATATATATATATATATATATACATACGTCGTGATATCTTGGATTCAACCATTCACTTTGAGCAGTCAGAAGGATTACCATCCTTTGGTAGTCAAATCTATTATTTAGAGATGTCCACAAATTCAATGGATCATCCTCACATAGATATTTTGTCTTTTAATCATCATGAATATGATGTCGTACAGTCGTAGAAAAATCAAAGTCTTGGCCTTGGCTTCACAAGATTCTTTATTTTCCTTCTTAATAGTACCATCAAGCTTGTTGGACTGCAATTGCAACTTTGCATTCAATTGCCATGATAAATAATAGTCTCAGCTCACATCAAGAGCTTTGAATTCAAGTTGCAAGACTCGACATTTTTCTTTACATAAGAGAACTCTTTCCCCCTTATGTAAAATATTTTTCCCTTCTATTTTTTAGAGCAATCGTGCTGATAACGTATTATAAAATAAAGAGATGGAGATAGAAAAATGGAGGAGATTGTTTTTCATTCACTTGTTTCAATCAACTTGAGAAGAGCCCCTTATATAGATTTACAATGGAGGTTAACAACATGATGACAATTAAAAGAAGAAATGTCAAAAGACATAGGTTATGGATAACCAAAATGCATAGATTATGTAGACCAAATAATAATGTGAATTATCCATATTTATAACATATACACACACACACACACTATTTATCATTGTATCTAACTTTATGTATATATAATACTATTATTATTATTATTATTATTATTATACTATTTATTATAGTATATCTTTTATTTTGTATATTTTTTATTTTTTATTTTTTATATAAATGTAAATTTTTATTAGCTAAATATATCTTTTATTTATTATTGTATATAACGTTTCTTATTATTGTATGTAACATTTTTTTTTATTGGGATAAAATTTACATGTTTGAATTCAGTTATTAATGCCAAGTCGATTTTCATAGGAGTTTTAACGTTTTTTAATTGTTGTGCCAATGAATCTTGCCCCAATATAAATCTTGTATGTAATGTTTTTTATTAGTTTATGTAACGTTTTTTATAAGTGCAATATTATTGTATTTAACGTTTTGTAGCTAATTTTATTTTGGTATATTATGAAACAAAATAATTGGTACCATGGGTCACATTGTAACAATTTATAACTATGCATAAAACTAAAATTCTGAATATAATTAACTATTTGCTTCTTTTTACATAAATTAAAAAAAATCTGGAAGAAAATTTAAATACCGTAGGTAAACCAATAAGCAAGGGTAACTATTGTTTCATTCAATTATAATAAAGAACAACACAAAAATACTTAAATAATGCATACATATGTAAACTATTTTTTTCTAAATTTTTACTAATTTATTAATAATTATTTAGTATTGTCGATACCAAAAAAATTCGATACTCCGACCCGATACTGTCGATACTGAGACTCATACAAAATGTCTGATACTGTCATATCGATACCGATACTTTGAACCTTGACCGGATGCCCAAGCAATAATGGTGCGGCTCAGGTAAACTAATACAAATAAAATAAACTTCACAACCTCACTCAATGATTGCCTTTGTGTCCCAAACTCCATATAGGTAAGGAGAGTTGCGGTCATGAACCCACGTCCTCTCTTTAAAAGAGCGCTCAGGAGGCTTCGCCTCGTACAGGAACACTTGAGGAAGGAGATTCATACAACTGAACTACATGAAGAAAACTGTCAGTTCCTGAAAGGTTTAACCTAACAACAAATTTAGCTTCATCTAAGTTTCGTTTGCCTTCATTCTCCATCGAATCATTCTCCATCAAATCGGAATATTTGTATAAGCTGATAAGATTCATCACATGTTTAAGTTACCATGTCAATTCAGAGCAACCCCGTCGTCCCTCTATTCTCCTGTTTTTCTCCTTTAGATGAATAGATTATAGTACGCTGGTAGCAATGGCTGAGTGCGTCAATGGTAAGGTATAACAGATATGTCAAAATGGCTGAGACAGAGTACACAAAGTTAGTTGCTCTGGCCTACCCAAGACTGGGGGACTGCTCTTCCTAATTGACGCAGATCATCTTGTTAAATTTGCAAGCTAGGTAGCAAAAAAACTACTTAGCATTAAAATGTCTAAGGTGTCGAATATTAAACGGAAACGAGAGTGTAGGTTGGGTTAGAAAACATAGAGGATATGACCAATTAATGGTCAATGGCTTAGCCTTTCTGTGGCAATGCCCTTTTATTTTTCGATTTTAAATTAAAGGCTCTTGCTGTATGTTCTAGATATAGTGGATATGGTGCCAGTTAGAAGTAGTGCTACATAAATCATTATAATAAGTGTTCTAAATGGCTGCCGCCTAGGCCGCCTAGGAGGTAGGCGGTCTCTCTCCGCACCAGTTTTCGGTAGGCGGTGAAACAGGCGGCCGACGGAGGTTGGCGGCATAGGCGGAGGTGAGGTGGTGTAGGCGGGCGTCTAGGCGGAGCAATACCTAACAATGTATTTTGGCCAAAAAGATTTTGTAAGCATTATGGGATTATGGTTCACTTTTACAAAACTAGAACTTTATAAATCTTCGTTCTATAACTTAGTTATGCATGGAACAATCTTAAAATATGTATATTATGCAGAAAACAGTGGTAAAATAGTAAAAAATGTTCAAAATGTATCGTCCGCCTAGGCGGCGCCTAAGAGGTGCCTAGGCGGACTCTCTCCACCGCGCACCCGCCTACCGCCGTTTAGAACCTTGATTATAATCAAAGGATGATTTTTGGTTTATCTTACTGAATTCATGCACATCATGTATCCTGTGTGACGGTGGCAGCCAGGATGATGATGGTGAAACACATCATGATTTTGTGACTGTGAATGTGCACAAGAATGGTTTAGCGTGTAACATATTAGGCCTCTTCAACTCAATGAGACATGATGTGCACATTTCGTACATAATATGCACATTATGAGTTAGTATGTAGGGCAAGACTATGAGGAAGATGATTAGTTTGCAGTTTATTGTGGTTTTGACTTGATTCACTTCAATTATCTTCATTATATTTTGGAGAAATCATACTCGGAACTGTATCCGGAGGAGGAAAATTTGGATGTTCATATAGCTGTGTGGATGATCACATATTAGTATCTGTTTTATTTCATTTTCTTATTTGGTTAGAATCCACCATAGTTTAGGTTCCGTTATTTTGGTTAGCTATTTTGAACTGCTCTTGTACATGGTTTCAACCGAGATGTTAGTGCACAGCTTGGAGCCTCTATATCTTTTCAGTTCTAGCCATACCGTTATCCATCTTTTGCATGACACGTACAGCTTTGTGCCTTAATTGTGTGAGGTATATCAACCTGTTGCTACAACTTGTGATAACCAAGTGTAAGCAGTACCCTGATATATCTTCTGAGTTCTAGTCCAAGTCGATGAAAAGAGCTGTTCCTTCAGGAAAAGTAGTTCAGAACACCCAGCGAAGTAAGTGGGCATGCTAAACTGCCTGAACTGTACTTTTAGACTTCGTTACTTCTACTGTCAGGTTTCCTTGTATGCTCATTTTCAGTACCTGGAATCACATTTTACCTTCCTCGAAGTAGGTTATCTCTTGCAAGGTCTAATAAGTCTAACAACCTTCAATCTTGACTTTTGGCTCTTAGGAGCAAACTTCCCCAACTACTACCATTTGCTAGCTTTAGCCTCGGAAACAATTATTTCTCCACTGAAAACAGAGAACCAAAAGTCAATAAATTTGAGGACCCACATGACGACTAGTTTAATGTGTTGCCTTAATTTCACACTGAATGCTTTGGTTGTTTCTTAGTGACTCAATGCTGAATGAAGCTCAGCTCTTTTGCATTATTTTTTATGAAAGCTGATAGAAAGCAGATGAAGTTTGTTCTTTTGGGATTACTTCAAAATTTGGATTTAAATATAAACTTTAGAAACTATGAATCTAAATTTGGATAGGATTTGTCAATATTAGTTAGTTTTGACATTATGCTCAAGTTTTTTTTAGGATTTGTCTTTATTTTTGGATATAAACCTACAAAGATGTATTTGTATACTTATGATGGAATATTTATGACAAAAACAAGAGTTTTTCTTTGGATGACCTGACAATCTGAAGTCGTTGTTACCCGTCATTTTGAGGTTGTTGATTTTCATCGTGAGATCATGTGAAAACTTTATTCAGAAGACTCATCTTGGATCTTTCCTTCTCATTTGGTAGTAGAACAAGTTCCAGAACTGTATGTCCTCTCATCATCATCCCTCTTGTGCGTTGTGTGATATAAAAACCTTCGGTGTGAAGCCCTTGGAGAAGAGCGTGTGATGCAACAATATTGGGTGTGAAGTCTCTCGTTCCTATCCACCTGAAGATGCTAACCATTCTACATTGACAAGTGAATTCGGAAACCAATATGGGTGCATTTTTTGCAACACTTCCCCAAGACTATGGACCATCACCTTACTTGCCCTTTTACCACGGCCATCTAGGCTTCAATCTGCAGTAAGTGGGAAGCCCTGTCTCCCCTCAACTCAGATGTCCTCATGTGGACTATCTTGAGATTGTGATCCATCGGCCCTCCTATTAGGACCAGTTGTAACTCGGATGTCCTCATGTGTTTGTTTTCTGTTTCCTCTTAGGACCACATATATAACTGTGGATTCCACACCTTGGACAGGTCATGCCCCTCAACAGGCCAATAGGGTCCACTCCGCCCGATTGAGATCCTCCTAGCCAGGATATAGATCGTTCTCTTGAGGTGACTCACCTTCAAGAAGCCTTCTCGTTTTCATTTCGGTCCGGATTGGAGGATGATGACCTTTAGGGACTCCTTTTTGTGCATGTTGGTATGACTGTACCCTTTGTTGACCTTACGTTTTCATTTCATTTGGTGCTCTGGTCGGCTATTTACCCCTTTTTATTTTGTTTTGGGCCCCACTTGTTGTGCAAGTCTCTCCACCTCTTTGCCCTCCTAGTGTTTCTATCATTCATCATGTTAATGAATCAACTGCTGGCCCTTTGCCAGCTGCTATTATCTAGAATCATAATTCATATGGCTTGCACAATTCCTTGGGACATGCAACAACTACTAATTTTCCTGCAAACCTCCACAGGCACTTGTTTCTTTTTAAGAAGTGACGGGTATATGAAGCCCATATTATCTGAATCAAGAACAAACTGTTGAAATAATTAGCTAGATATGAATATGCAACTATGAGATAATCCAATTCACAAACTATTATTTACTTTGAAGGTTATGAGAAGGTGAAGATGTGATACCACAAACATCGAATTTACTTAAGTTTCTCAAATTAATAAATTATTGTCGGCTATGTTGTTACAGGCGACGCCTAGGCGTCCAGATTGAGGGGAGAGCGCCTCGACTAGGAGAAATTATCTCCGTGTCTGGCGATGGGCGCCTAGGGTCGACCAGGGGAAGTGAAAGGCGGAGAAGGCGTCTTAATATCTTATATTGTTATAAGTACATACAAATTTATCAATTGTTCATGTTAACGTTAAATGTGTATATTAGTTATCAACTATTCTTGACAAATCAGTTGTTCTTTTATACTGCTATATTGTTGCTTCTTAATAACTTATACGGTTATAAGTACATAACTTATACATAAGTACATAACTACACTGTCTGCTATATTGTATATTTTTTTCCTGCACATAATCATCTGTGACCTGGGCGGGCGCCTAGGCGCGCCTAGGCGAGACGGGTAGGTTGTCGCCTCGCCTCGCCTAGCGCCCACTACAACATAGATTGTCGGTTTCCTTCTCACCCACGCAATATAAATGGAGTTTGCCAATCGTTCAATTGTAGGCTTGTGCATCCTCTGGATTTCTGATAGCAATTGTAGTCTTCTGAACTCGATTATTTGTGCTCGTAGCATAATATACACACTATGTAGAAGGATTCTACAGAAATTGTATCCCTTATTCTACTTAAAATCATACAACTTAAAACATTAGTTTAATTGGAATCATAAAACCGAAACCTAACTGCAAATGCAAATCATTAAGAGTAATCCGCTAAAGGCAGATCAGTGTACTGAAGTGCTTTGACACCATCTATTTTCGGTCTGTCTGTAACAGACTGCTGAGATAATCCAATTCACATATTATTTACTTTGAAGGCTATGAGAAGGTGAAAATGTGATACCACAAACATCGAATTTACTTATGTTTCTCAAATTAATAAATTCTCGTCGGTTTCAAATTTTGTGTGGTATCCTTCTCACCCACGCAATATAAATGGAGTTTGCCAATCGTTCAATTGTAGGCTTGTGCATCCGCTGGATTTTTGTGTTTCTGATAGCAATTGCAGTCTTCCGAACTCGATTATTTGTGCTCGTAGCATAATATACACTATGTAGAAGGATTCTACAGAAATTGTATCCCTTATTCTACTTAAAATCATACAACTTAAAACATTAGTTTAATTGGAATCATAAAACCGAAACCTAACCGCAAATGCAAAACATTAAGAGTAATCCGCTAAAGGCAGATCAGTGTACTGATGTGCTTTGACACCGTCTATTTTTGGTCTGTCTGTAACAGACTGCTGTGATACATTAGTAGAAAACATAGTGAGGAAATGGAATCGTAGACTTGTTGTGTCTCAAGTGTTGCACGGACGGGATACGACACAACATGATAAGGGCCTGGCTACACTGACATGGCACCTACTTTGGTGTGGCTTCCTAGTGTATTTTGGAGTGTCTATGGTGTCTCCAGTACGCATCCTGTACACTTACGACACAACATGGCCCAGATTTTTGGAGTGTCTGTTTCCTAGGTCTCAAGTAATCAGGTCACATCCAACAATAATGAGAACATATGCAACAATAATAGAAAGCAAAGAGAAATAGAACCAAATACAAAAGAATAAAATGATGAGTTGCCATTGGTGATGTGTTAAAGATCAGGTGGGAGGATCCAATATTTAGTCCTAGGTCAGGGCATGACAGATAGCAGTGTTCCTCTGAGTCCTCTTGCTTTCTTCGCTACGTTCTCTGTTTGATGTGGCGTTAGAAAGAGGGGAGGAGAAAAAAGGAAGAAGGAAGGAGGAAAGTAGAATGGGGAATACGAAGTAACTTTTTCGTGCACTGGCACTACCATCATTTGTTGATCCCTGCAAGAAGAAACTTGAGAGGTAATAAAGAAGGGAAAATATAAATAACTTATTGATGGGTTTGGCACTACCATTGTTCGTCAATTTCTTATACTGTTGGTTCAGCCTAATAAGGAATGTTGAGAAGAAAAAGTGGACCATACTCACTATCTTTCTTGTTTGTCTTGTTTTTCTTATACCTTTCCCTCTCATTGTCGTCAAATGATAGCCTGAGGGATTAAGATACCCAGCACCTACACCCATCTAGGGAGCTTATAAAGATGTTCTTGTTGTAACTCATATGTCTCTACACATTCATATTCTTGTAACCTACATGACCTTTGGCCCTTCGTTTCTTCATAACCCCCAACCTCTCTTCCTATATAAAGAGAGGTTGGAATAGCTTGTAAATGTGCACTTGTAGTTTATAATATACTTCGTCATATCTTCGTGTGTTAGAGTTTTTGCCTTACGACACGTTATGCTAGATTATAGCAAAGTTATACATAAAGGTAAATTAGCACTGTTAACAGAATGTTAAAAGCTGGATTAAAACAACTAGGAAATGATAACATTTTTTTTGGTAATGATGGATTTGGAGCGCCCCGGCGAGCGCCTCAGTGCCATCTGCGCCCCGACAAGCACCTCAGTAGCATTTTTTTTCTTTATGTTACTCAGTGAATTATTGTAACAGATGGGTAGTAAAAATTATATTTTTTTCTCGCTATTTTTTTGGCGTCGCTTCATTAGACGTCGGAAAAATAGTTGACATTTTTTTGGTGCCGCTTGCTTAGGCACCAATTCTTTTGTGTGTTGTTGTCTACTTATGTTGTACGTTTTTTTTAGCGTAATAGCATGGAAATTGAAAATTTGTCTTGGCTACATAAACAAATTCTGGCACCGCCAAATTTGGGCCTCCAAAAATAACTTTTTTGGCTAATAATTTTTCAAAGGCAACGCTCATTTTGAGCACGCACTAATTTTTCACATATTTTGCACAGTTCGCAAATAGTGTGAATTTCTTGAAAATTTTTATTTATTCTTACATTTGAAAATTTTTTTTACGAAGTCTCTCCGAATAGGCTCACCTATTTGGGTATGATGTCAGAAAGAACTTGGGGCTTGGTTCTTAAGAGGTCCTCGGTGACCCTCCTCCCTCATTTTCTCGCCTGGTCATATTCACGTAGAGCTACTGAAAGGGGCTGACCGAATATTTTTTGCTCAAATTGTATGTATAATTATGCATTTTTACAAGAAACTAATTGAACTCTCTATATCGGCCCGTCGATCGATATAAGAAAAAGTTTTAAAACAAAAATCGTTTTTTCAAAACCGTTGTTTTTATTTACGATTGTTTGTTGTTGCTTATACAAACCAAATCCATATAAACCTGTCGTTTTATATGTTGACTGATCAAGATTTTTTCTCCTGTTGTAGAAAAATATCGATCAAGATTGATTTTCCCATCCTTGAAGCCTCTGGCAAGAACTACTTGGACTGGACGCAAGACATCCATAACCATCTAGATGCACAGGGCCTCTTGGACGTCATCTATAATGAGGAAGAGCGTGAAGTGGAAGTCACTCGCTCAATGAACGCCAAAGCGATGATTCTATTCCGCAGGCATTTATCTGACGCCATGAAGGCGGAGTTCATTGAAATCTCCTCGCCGAAGACGCTATGGGACTCTCTGAAAGAGCGCTTCGACCACCAGAAGACCATATGGCTGCCTGAAGCGCGCCATGACTGGTTAAACCTACGTTTCCAAGACTTCAAGAGTGTAACTGATTACAACAATGAAGTCTGCAGGATTCGATCACTTCTCCAATACTGCGGTGAGATATTAACCAACAGTGATCTATTGGAGAAAACATACACCACATTTCCTTCCATCGACAACTTGCTCCAGAAGCAATACTGTCAGTCTAAGTTCACCAAGTTTCCCGAGCTCATCATCCAGCTTTTACTAGACGAGAAGAATAGTCTCATTTTAATGAGAAACAACAATTCTTGTCATGCTGGAACAAAGGCAATTCCAATGCCTGATGCAAACGCTCTCCGTGGACCAAATCCACGGTGGAAACGAGACAAGGGCCAGTCGTCCCAGCCAAGGAACAGAGGCGAGTTTAAGTCTCGCCACCCAAAGCGAGGTTCTAACAAGAACCAAGGACCTTTGACTCCTAGGCAGTCTCATGGTAAGAACCAACGGGCCAGTCGTCCCAAAGCGAGAGTGGAAGGCCAAGCGCCTACCCTCTGCTACAAATGTGGTGCTTATGGTCATATGCAACGGACTTGCAGGACGACCCCCCAAGAAGTTTATAACTATCACAAGGGGCGTCGGGCCGAAGCAAATCTGGTCAACGAGTGCGAAAATCTAAATCTTGAGACCCCCGATTTTATAGCAGAAATGGAAGAATGAATCTCCATTTTCTCTCTATATTTGATTTAAGTCATGAAACTTTTGGTGGTTTGTATTTTCTGTTTTCTCGATAAATTAAAGTTTTATTTCGAGCACTTTCCTCAAACGTGTGACAAACTTTAATTTTCTCTACTTATAGGCATGGACCACGGGGCAGTGGATTGTCTGGTTGATAGTGGAACGACTCACACTATCTTGAGAGATAAATCATACTTTATCTCCTATACGCCTAAAGTAACCTCAGTGACAACCATTTCGGGACCCTCAACCCTTGTTCAAGGTTTTGGCAAAGCCCGTTTTTCGTTGTCCAATGGTACTCCCGTTGAAGTATCAGAGGCCTTATATTCTCCAAGGTCCAGTCGTACCTTACTGAGTTTTAAGGATATTCGAGAAAACGGATTTCATGTTGAAACTGCTCGAGAACATGGCTTCGAGTATCTTTTCATTACCAGTACGGCCAAAAGCGTATCATGGAGAAGTTGAAAAGTCTTTCAAGTGGTTTGTATCTCACTACGATACAACACATCGAGAGTAATCTCATTATTCGCCGAGCGCCAATTGATGAGAGGACTTTTATGCTATGGCATGACCGGCTGGGTCATCCGGGTCAAAATACGATGCTTCGCACTATGAATGCATCACATGGGCATCCTCTTGGAGGAAAGAATTTCGTTATAAATCCGAAAAGCCTATGCCAAGCTTGCTCGATTGGGAAGACGAATCTCAAGCCACTCCATGTGAAACCTACGAGATTAGTTTCTCAATTCCTTGAGAGAATTCATGGAGATATTTGTGGACCAATCCAACCAACATGCGGACCATTTAAATATTTCATGATTTTGGTTGATGCATCGACTAGATGGTCACACGTAGTGTTGTTGTCCACCCGAAACGCAGCGTTTCCTAAACTCCTCGCACAGATCATTAAGTTAAGGGCTCACCATCCGGATTATCCGATAAAGTCTATTAGACTTGATAATGCCGCGGAGTTTACATCGAAGACTTTCGATGACTATTGCATGACTTTGGGAATAAATCTTGAACATCCTGTTGCGTATGATCATACCCAAAATGGCCTAGCAGAAGCTTTTATAAAGCGACTGCAAGTGATAGCGCGGACCTTGGTTATGCGCACCAAACTTCCACTATCTGCATGGGGCTATGCAATTTTGCACGCTGCAAATCTTCCCGTCGTTAGGGGGAGAAATGCACGCTAACGTTGATGAGGAACGACGTGAATTAGCGTGGCATGTGCCCACTGTTGCTCATCATGATCCCCCCTCTGCACATAGTGATAAGGAAGTGCAGAGGATTCTAGGTCTGTAAGATATTGCAAATCAAATGCCAGACGCATTTAGCGACCTAGCAAAAGTCACGAGATCAATTATACCTGCTGCAAATGTGCCTGCAAGGATAGACGTCCCTGAGAGACGCCATGTTCCTGTGAAACTTGTTGCTCCGGTCGAACCCGCCGAGCAAAGGACGCTGCCATCGGCCGTCCAGTCCGCCGCTATTCCCAAGAAGAAGGGAAGACCGGTTGGTTCCAAAGATGTTCTGCCCCGGAAGCGGAGAAATCTTGTTAAAAGCGTTTTGCCACATGAGATCATTAAGGATCACGGCGATGTATTAGAAGAGCGCATTCCAGATGAAACGTCTATTCCTAATCATGCCGATAACCTCGAAATATCCGTCGAGTATGCTTGCTTAGACGATATTTTGAAGCGAAACGAAACTGTCATCGATGATGTGTTCATATACTCAGTGGCCACTGACATTATGAACAATGATGACATGGAACCTCGTAGTGTTGTCGAGTGTCAACGACGAACGGACTGGTCACAATGGAAACAAGCAATCCAGGCTGAACTAGACTCCTTAGCGAAAAGAAGCGTGTTTGGACCTGTTGCTCCAACACCACCCAATGTTAAACCAGTTGGTCACAAATGGGTTTTCCTAAGGAAGCGTAATGAGAGAAATGAGATTGTGCGATACAAGGCTCGCCTTGTGGCGCAAGGCTTCTCACAACGCCCTGGAATTGATTACGAGGAGACGTATTCTCCTGTAATGGACGTCATAACGTTCCGCTACTTAATCAGTTTAGTAGTTTCCGAAAAACTGAATATGCAGCTCATGGATGTGGTCACAGCCTATCTCTACGGGGATCTGGACACAGAGATATACATGAGAGTCCCTGAAGGACTAAAGATGCATGAATCAAGTAGTTCCCGACCACGGAACGCGTTCTCGATTAGACTGAGACGTTCGCTATATGGATTGAAACAATCTGGGCGAATGTGGTATAACCGCCTAAGCGAATACTTGATCGGTTTGGGATACGTTAATAACGAACTTTGCCCATGCGTGTTCATAAAGAAATCCACTTCAAGATACGCAATCATCGCGGTCTATGTAGATGACATGAATCTCATAGGAACCGAAAAAGACTTGTCAGAAACTGCTGATATCCTGAAGAGAATTCGAGATGAAGGATCTTGGGAAGACACGGTTTTGCCTCGGCCTGCAGATCGAGCACCTTAAAGATGGAATTCTTGTCCATCAAGCGAACTACACCCAAAAGGTGTTGAGACGCTTTAGTCATTTTGACGTTAAGCCGTCCGCTACTCCCATGATCGTCCGCTCTCTAGACATTACTAAGGACCCATTTCGTCCAAAGGAGGACGACGAAGAGATATCGAGTCCTGAGTGCTCTTATCTGGGTGCAATAGGCGCTTTATTGTACTTGGTCCAATGTACTAGACCGGACATCTCGTTTGCTGTGAATTGTCTAGCTCGACACAGCACCGCGCCAACACGCCGCCATTGGAATGGCATAAAAGACATTTTCCGCTACCTTAAGGGTACTACGGACTTGAGCTTGTTCTATCCCTACGCGGTTTTGAGTGAGTCCAACGCTCTTGGCACTCGAAGCAACGCGACCCTTGTTGGCTACGTCGTTGCGGGATACTTATCTGATCCGCACAAGGGGCGTTCCCAATCTGGTTATGTCTTTACCATTGGGAACACGGCGATTTCTTGGAGGTCTCGCAAACAGACCTTAGTGGCTACTTCAACGAACCACTCTGAGCTACTCGCGCTCTATGAGGCGACTAGAGAGTATGGCTTCGAGCTGTTATTGGCCATATTCGAAGTACATGTGATCTTCCATATGACCCAGATGAACCTGTTGTCGTCTATGAGGACAATACCGCTGTTATTGATCAAGCGAAACATGATTACATCAAAGGGGATGCTACCAAGCACATATCGCCCAAGTTGTTTTTTACACATGAACAACAAGCACTTCAGAAGATTGAAGTGCAACACATTGGATCAGAGAATAACCGTGCAGACTTGTTCACCAAGTCACTGCCAAACACTCGTTCCAGAAACATGTCAGAGCGATTGGACTTAGGAAGCTTTCAGAGCTAGCCTAAGTGAAACATGTTTCCTGCACCCTGTTGTGTGCATGTGAGGGGGAGCGCCCCAACGAGCGCCTCCAAAACGCCCTGATGTGCGTATATTCCGCACCCTGTCGAGTGCGAGTGAAAAAGGAAGCATCCTGATGTATGTTTGTGTACTCTTTTTCCCTTCGACCAAAGTTTTTCCTACTGGATTTTCTTTGGCAAGGTTTTTAACGAGACACAGTTCAAATCTCTTATTCACTAAGGATTATTATAATCAGGGGGAGTATCCAGTTGTATACTTCTAAACCATCGTGTACTCTTTTGTCCTTCGATCAACGGTTTTTCCCACTAGGTTTTCCCTGACAAGGTTTTGACGAGGCACCTTTGCAATGGTTAGTTTACCCCCATCACACTGACCTGTGTACTCTTTTGTCCTTCGACCAAAGTTTTTTTTCCACTGGGTTTTCTTTGGCAAGGTTTTGACGAGGCACAAGTAGATGGTCAAACTTGAAGATGCAGGCTACAGATAGACGAAGAAACTCAGAGGTGTTTACAAGCAGAATTTCTGGAGAGCCAAGGGGGAGGTGTTGTAACTCATATGTCTCTACACATTCATATTCTTGTAACCTACATGACCTTTGGCCCTTCGTTTCTCCATAACCCCCAACCTCTCTTCCTATATAAAGAGAGGTTGGAATAGCTTGTAAATGTGCACTTGTAGTTTATAATATACTTCGTCATATCTCCGTGTGTTAGAGTTTTTGCCTTACGACAGTTCTAATGCTAATCTTAGAAATGTTTTGGCTTGCAAGCCTTCGCGATAGGATAAAACCATTAATGTAATATTGACTTTGTACTTAATAAATGATGTCTGTTCTCAGTTATGTTTATGTCCTCTTTTCTATTTTATCTTTTTCTTATGCCCTTCCCTATCACGTCATCAAATGTTAGCTTGGGATGGATTAAAGGTATCTAAGAATCCGTATGGGAATCTTTGGTCCTAGGCAGGGGACACTCAAGTGTCTTATGCCCAAGGTTAAGGGGGCGCCTAGTGCTAGGTAGACGCCTCTACAATAATACAGAGATGAGTCAACTTGTCTGTTGAATTATGTAAATTCTCGTTCGTTCACTATTTTCAAGGATGCAGGATGCTGTCAGGTACATATGCTTGGCTCTGTTTCAAGTGGCAAGGGAATAATGGTTGGGATTCTTCCGATCCTTTTATTATACCTTGAGCAATTTTCTCTTTCCCGTTTAGTAGATGAACTCATTCTAAATCATCATAAAGGAGCTTCCTTGACCTAAAGATTTTTATATTTTCCTGCCCATTATGCTCCTCTTTGTTCTGTGCTCTTGTGCTTATTACCAATATAAAGTGTATATAGCTTCTGTCATGACTTCTCTAACTCCTAACATGGTCTGAATGTTTCTGATGAATTTGCAGCGTCTATTAATCTGATCTAGCCTATGATGTTCAACACCTTTTTTAGTCTCCTAGCACTATAACTTGCTTTCATTGACAACTCATATGAAACTTTGCATACAGGATCCCTACCCTTTTGACATAATAAAGCCACCGAAAATTCAAATAAGAACTAGTTAAATTTAAATTTCACAGAAGCTGGTAAAATTTGGACGATTGGTCTCCTTCTTGCCCAAAGTATAGTGATTCATAGACTTTGTATCAACTATATAAAAGGATGGAAGATAGATCTTGGTTAAGATTTTCTTTTTCCTGTAATTTTACCTTTTTAGCTTGTTACAGAAAATTACTGCCTTTCTCTTATCTCTAACTTGTATACAAATTGCTTATTACAATCTTAAATAGTTCTATGATATCATTTCATAGATTTTTTGCATCATTATTCAAGCATTCTATGGATTTTTTTATTGATATGAGCACTTATCATCTTATTTCCTGCAGATAGCCCTGTGGTTGCTTCTATGGTGGAAACCCACTGCAGTTGTGCTCATACTTTCAAAGATTTTCTTTGCAGGTGCTGTTTATATATTTGTAGTTCTTATCTCTTCCTATGATTGCTAAAGGCTTTACAGTAAGTGTGTATACATCACATTGTGGATTTATGCTTGCAGGTGTTTCATTGTTTGCTGCCCTTGGTTTTCTCGTCTATGGAGGGAGGTGAGTTGTTGGTAAATCATATCCCCTTTGTTTCCAGAGGACCTGTAACATGCACAATTCTCTACGGTCGTTGGTGAATCATATATTATTCATACTTTTTTTGGGATATATCTCAATGCATGTGTTTCCTCATTGAAATTGTAAGCTTTGAAACTTGTTCAGTGTTATCATAGTCTTGCTGTCTATTTCAAGTTTTAAAAAAGAATTAACATTCTGGAGTCTTCTATCTTTATGATATTATAGGACAAGCTATGTTTCTTTGTTTTTAGTATTGTCTTCTCATTAGCTGTGCCTATTCTAGCATGCCTATTTTTCTATATGTTTTTGTGGTATGGTTGAGGCCCCTAGATATACTGTTTGTGTTAATAAGTACAGTAAACTAGTGAATTTATTGGTGTCTTGTTTTCAAGATCAAACATATCCCTTTTATACTGTTTAAGTCAAGCACAATCATACTACCGAAGCATATGGTGGATACTGAATGCTGTGAACACAGAAATTATGTGACTTCAGAAATTATTTTGTAGCCTCTATCCATGTTAGGTCTTCACTCATTTGCTTGATCTTTGATAGAAGTTCAAACACCTTCCTTTACTGAATCCTTACGAAAATATTTATTGGACTTTCCAAGCCTACGTAATATACAGTTGCTGTTGAGTTGCCTCTTGTTATTTCAGTATGCTTCCTAGCCTATACCATACATGTATGGAATTCTCCTTTCTTCCTTGGTCGTAGCCTATTTAATACCAATGTCTTTCTTAACCATACAAGATTGTCAATGCTATTGCTTATAGATTAGAAAAATAATTTCCCAGTAATACATTTTGAAGATACTATGGGGAGGGCGTTGCCTGGCATTACGATAAGGCTTTTGCTGCTTGCATCCTGGAGGATGCAGGTTCGAGTCACGAAAACGACCTCTCCATATATGCGGGCCTGCGTACATACAGACCCTCCCAGACACTGCAGAAGCGAGAGCCTTGTGGCACTGTGACACCATCTTTACATTTTAAAAAATACTAGACATGTGGTCATTTATATCCTTTTTTTAATGACCAGGCTCTTTCTCATGTTGAAACGATTCCCTGTTGAGTCAAAAGGAAGGCGCAAGAAGTTGCAGGAGGTATTTGGAATTGTATCATCCTATTGTTGATTAATGTGGCAATTTTTGTCATTTTTTCTTTCATTCTGACTATGCTAACTTTGTTGTTTCCTTCTTAGGTTGGTTATGTAACTACCATATGTTTCACTTGTTTTCTGGTGAGATGCATTATGGTAAGTACGACTCTGTAGATTAGTGTTATGCTGAGTTTGGCTATTTATCATGAAGTCCTTTATTTGATGATATATTTACTTCAATAACATCAACTATTTTGTCACACAGATGTTTTTCAACGCATTCGATATAGCGGCGAACTTGGATGTTCTGGACCATCCAATTCTCAACTTTTTATACTACATGGTATAGGTCCAATCCTTGTTATGCATGTTACTCTGGAACGCTACAGTGTATACAGTTGGACTAAGTCACTGCCATTACCTTAGTTTCTAAGCCATTAAAAGCTAAGCTCAATTTTACTGACTTCTAATAGTTGTCTTACATTTTTACGAGCTTTTGAACTTTATATTTTAGTAAGCAGAGTGAGTATTGTGCTTTACGAAATGACACTACTTGGGGGGGGGGGGGGGGGGGGGAGGTTTGGTTTGAATTGGGATTCATAACTAATTAAACACAATTAAAGAGAATAATGGGATAACTCAAAAGTAAAGTGCCAAGAAATCTAATGTTCAATGTGTCCTGGTATCCTCGGCAAGGCACTCCAATTTTGAACTCATAGTTCACAACCGCGAGCTTTGATCCGAAGAGCTCGCCGACTTTTACTTCTTACAATAGAGATGAGTGATCTTCTAACAAGTGAAGATCTCAATTTACAACTCGAAAGAGATGAGTGATCTTCTAACAAGTGAAGATCTCAATTTACAACTCGAAATAACTCTAGCACAAGAAGTAATGGCAATTGAGAGCTCTTGTTTTTGTGGAGACGCTTGGTGTAGGTAGGTTGTGAAGTCAAAGCTGAAGTAATTTGAGTAAAGAAATGAATGGGGTATTTATAACACACAACTGCCTGCTTATAATAGAGCCGCTACTGTAGCAGCAGTATATTGCCAGTATACTGTTGCGTCACTAACGAGTATCATTATAGCCGTTATAGACATTTATTGCAAGGATTCACAAAAGGGGCAATATACAGACAATACGCTGGCATTTGCAAGGATTCACAAAGGGGGCAATATACAGACAATACGCTGGCAATATATTGCCAGTGTACTGTGAGTACAAGATTTGGCAGACAGAAACTTACTAGAATGAGAAATGGTTAGGGCGGTATACTGCTACCAGTGTAATGTGCGGCAATATTTGGGGTCAGGGAAACTGTCTTCAACGAATTTGACGAGTAACAGTTTACTGCCTGTATACCGCCCAAAGTAGTTTGGACCAGAATTTGGGAAATGTTATGAAATGTTTGGTTATAGGTATTAGGCTGAAAGCTAGGTTTTTCTAGGGCTTAGGAAAGAGCTTGCAATTTGTCAGACACACTTGAGTTGCATCTTTTACGTGAGATAACTCGATGAAGAAAATATTACAATGATTCGAAAATCTTGAACATTTTCTTGTACGTCTTGGATCTTCATGTTTGTTCACCTTGATGTTGCTAGAGCGTAGGTAAGACTTTTACGCTTTTTCTCATAGTATTCCGTCTTTGCTGCAGACTCATGTTAGTAGCATAATACATATAGTTAACTTATAATA
This sequence comes from Iris pallida, assembly GCA_029216955.1. Classification (NCBI taxonomy): domain Eukaryota; kingdom Viridiplantae; phylum Streptophyta; class Magnoliopsida; order Asparagales; family Iridaceae; genus Iris; species Iris pallida. Next base: position 26,988 of record JANAVB010035590.1, read on the forward strand.
GTCATTATCAAAATCTAATTCCAAATTGGGCCAACAACTACACCAGTTTTTTTCCCTTTTGATGCTGATAGGCAGTGTCTTCAAAGCAAGGTTCACAATATCGGCAATATCGTATCTTTTTTGGCTCTTCCGATCTAATACTGGCCACTACCGGCATCGGCCAGTACTGACATTGCGACTCTCCTTTCTGCTCAGTTCAGCTAAGAAAAAATTTCAACGGAAAGAGAGTTTTTGAGAAAATGGTATAGACATGATTCGGCATGCGGAAGATCTTTATGCTATAACGTGTTGATAAGCTTCCTTATCGATAAACTGTAACCATTCTATTTGTCGAAGTTTTATATTTAAATTCACAACGTCCATTAATCTTTATTACATTCAAAGCTAACAAAAGATAACAAATAATACATAGAATTAAGCTCAAATATATGAATAGTTTGTAGTTTTCTAATAAGAGTAATTATAATTTTGACTTTCCGAAAGAAAATACTCAGAACTCCAATCCGAATATTTATAATATGGGTCCGAAACCGATACTCCGGACCTTGCTTGAAAGTCAGCCACCTAAGTCTGCTTAGAACGCTTGGCCGCTGAAGTGGTAGTGCTGCTAATATTATTCCTGACTTGAATACAATGTAAACACTCTTTAGATGTGGGAGGCATTCTTGGCGATAATAGTAGAACTGTAGAACAAATAATGTGCCTTGCCTTCTCACTTTTTCTTGAATCATCACAATGCCATCCTATTTGCTGCTTCTTCTAAGGAAAGGAGCTAATCTTTCTTTTGCATCGTATGTCATTGTGGTATCTGCTCATATTTTATTGAAACATCATTATGCCAGTTTTCTCAATCCTCCTTACCTTACACAGGTGAACCTGTTCCCTCTTCTCTGATCCGGGCTTCTTTACACTTTGAGATATTGCACAATAAATTTGTTGCTATAGATTGATTTTAAGCAATTAATTTACTTTTTCGTCTGGTCAGGGTACTGGAACTTCTCACTCTATTTTTTAACCAGTTGTGATTTTTTTTTTTTTGGGGTGGGGTGGTGGTGGTCAAATTATTTGATACCTTGCTTTCGTATATATTGTAACATGCAATTCAAAGGCACATTTAGTTTTTTTGGTAAATATCTAATTCTACATAGCCTAGGTATCCCTTCCATAGTTCAACCCGTGCCTGATTTATAAAGAGAAACTCTTAGCTCTTGTTTTATTTTATTATTTACTTATTTTGTGTTTGTTAATTTGACTTGTGTTATGGTTGAAACCAATACTTCATGTTATGGTTGAAACCAATACTTCATGTTGTAGTTTTAAATACTAACAATGCACATTTAATACTTTATTACTACCAGAGCAACCGAACATTGGGAAGTATTCTCAAAATATGAGGTTTTAGAACATAGATGGTGCCTTTTCATAAAAGAAAGAACAGTTTTCTGTGACCGTGTCATGAAACGTGTTTTGAAACCCCTAGTTTACTTTGACTAACCCCTCAAATCACTTGTGTAAATCTTTCTGTCCTTTTCATAATTGTCAAGTCAGAAAATGATAGATGACATGCCCTGCTGCAAGGGAAATCAATATAGCCAGTATATGTAACAACACTAAATCAGAAGCTTCATTTTTTTTTTTTTGTAATTTTGGATGATTTTCCGTGTCTTGTATTTCAGTTTAGTTAATGGGTATGACTGCCTCTTGATTGAGTCACTCTGGGCTAGGTTAAGTGTTTTTACTTGTTAATCTTCATTGTTTCCAGGTATTTGAATGTGATATGCAACTTTTAATACTAAATTATAGTATTTTTTAAATGTTAATAAACTGCTGCAGGAAATGGTAGAGTTCTTTCTCTATGCTTCCTATTTTTCTCTGTTGTTTCTCACAATTTCCTTAGTTGGACTTCTGCATTGTGATACTTGCAGCTGGTGGAAATTCTCCCCTCATCTCTAGTTCTGTTCATCTTAAGGAAGCTACCTCCTAAGCGCGGAATCACACAATATCATCCTATTCGCTAATGCAGAGATGGAAATCATGTTCTATATTTTTCTCGTTCCGAGGAGAAATGCCCGGTGCTACAGCGGACCTAAGTTATATGATACAGGAATCATACAGAAGAAGCAGAAAGCAAAAAAGGGTCTTGTGCAGAGGTTTTTTTTATTCTGCTTCAAGTGCTAAGCTTATGCCTGGGAGCCGGTGAAAGAATCTACGTGTGATGTAATATCAGATCCTGTAAAATTCCTGTGTGATGATAATGTTTTATTTGTCTTAGACCAACATGTTTGCCTTGTAGACTCGTACTGCAGGTCGTAGCTTTAGTTTCTGATATAACGATGTTGGCTAGAGTTTGATTTGATTGATTCTCTTACCAATTCTATTGCAAGTGTTGGTATTGATTTGTAGATTATCGATCTGCAGCGTACTTTGTGTTACATATGATCAGTAGTATATCATTGCTAAAGTGTATACATCTGAAAGCACTACTACTACATGAAAATGGTAAATGGCTATGGTCCGAGTACATACCAAGTCTACAGGGCAACTGCTGCTGCTGGTGTTGTGATACTGCTGCTGCTGGTGTTGTGATGCAGTGGTTTCCTGAGATTTTGTTTTTTGTTTTTTGGTGTGATACTCCTGGTAGGAGGGGAACAGGCAGAGATTAGTCCACAGCTACCAGTCGTCATGATATGGTTTTGAATGTTAGCTTTTTGATTTGGCTTGACCCAGACTTTGTGGTTATGTTCTCTATTTTCCTCGTCGGCTAGCTTGTTTCTTGGCGTCTTGGTACTCGAGTCAGATGAAGTACTTTGAGAAGAAATATCGAGTTATGTTTTTCCAGATTATTGGGGAAAAACTTAAATCTGTAGCCATTATCTCCAGAGAGTTTACATAACAATGCTTTTTATAGACTAAGAAGGCCATCTCCAATGGTAGTTTCTATCTTTCCTATTTCTATGGTAGAAATCTACTTTAGGAAAGAAGGAAAAAAAAAAACCTTTAATCATATATGGTGGTGGTGATGTAAAATTCTACATGTAGAAACTTTTCATCTTTCATACCAATTAATTTTGGGCCTCACACTATTGACCATTTCATTTATTGTCACGTAGGTAGGATAGCAATGGAGAACCATTTGAGAGTATTTTTGTGTGTTTACAATTTTCTATATAGGAACTCGACCAATTAGAACTCTACCAAACAGGATAGAAATTTTTATAAAGTACAATGACAAGTAGAAAATTGTATAGGAAGCATCAAAATTCCTCTTTTGTAAAAGACAGTTTTGAAAATTCTTGAATTCAGCCCCAATAAGCTCTAAAATAAGGCGTAGTCATAATAATAATTTTACTTAATATTATACCGATTGTATTATAATATTAAGGTTTACTTAATATTATACCGATTGTATTATAATTTTACGTCATAAATTAGGCCGTAAAAAGCTTGTGTGTAAGATTTACGCCTTCTTTTGGGCGTAAATTGTTAGTTTTTTTTTCTTCTGAAAATTGCTGAGAAACCCAATTTCGGGGTTGTTTTTTATGAAAAACTCACCCGCAGGATGGGTTTTATGAAATGTCCAGAATTATATATTCCAACGTTAACTATTCCAAGATTCCCTTTAGATGATGTATTTACAAAATTAATACCATAACTACCCTTCCGTACAAACTCAGATTTGGATTGCGATTCTTGTCTTCTTCTTCTTCTTCTTCTTCTTCACGAGAGATCTGAATCCCATTGCTCTCATCTTTAGCAGAGATCGCAAAGATCGTTCGTAGTTCACCGTGTTTTTTTTTCAGTCGAACTTCGATCATCGCTCTTCTTCTTCTTCTTCTTCTTCTTTTCCGACAATTAGGTCAATTATGAAGAGAAGATCTTTTCTTCTTTTCCATAAGAGTTAGCATCATTTTGAAAGAAGAACGAAAACTCTTGAATCTTTATTCACGTCAAAAAAATTTCCACAAAACAAAAAAAAATAAAAAAATTAGGTTTCTGTCAACTGTTCTCCGTCGATATAACACGAAGAATAGTCATTCTCCTGCATTTTTAACAAGGAGAATGCCATTCTCCGTGTAAATTAACACGAAGAATGGCATTCTCCGTGTTACTAACACGAAGAATGGCATTCACCCGTGTTTTAACATTTGAATGATCATTCTCCGTGTCATTTAACACGGAGAATGGCCATTCTCCGTGTAATTTAGCACGGAGAACGGCCGTTCTTCGTGTTAAATGACACGGAAAATGGTCATTCTCCTACGTTTTAACACTGGAAATAGCCAAATAACACAGAGAATGGCATTCTCCGTGTTAATTTACACGGAGAATGGCTATTCCCAGTGTTTCTAACACGAAGAATACGAAGAATGGCCATTCTCCTGCGTTTTAACACTGGAATGACCATTCCCCGTCTTAAATTACACGAAGAATGGCCATTCTCCGTGTAAATTAAGACGAAGAATGGCCATAAGACGGAGAATGCAATTCTCCGTGTAAATTAAGACAGAGAATGCCATTCTCCGTGTTACTAACACAGAGAATGTTCATTCTCCGTGTAAATTAAGACGAAGAATGCCATTCTCCGTGTTACTAACACAGAGAATGGTCATTCTCCGTGTAAATTAAGACGGAGAATGTCATTCTCCGTGTAAATTAAGACGGAGAATGCCAATCTCCGTCTTACTAACACAGGGAATGGTCATTCTCCGTATAAATTAAGACGGAGAATGCCATTCTCCGTGTTACTAACACGGAGAATGGCCACCCTCATGCGAAATTAACATTCTTCGTGTTCTAACACGGAGAATGGTCATTCTCCTGCATTTTATGGTGAGTTAAAACTTTGGAGGGCCATAACTTTTGACTGGGAGGTCGAAACGAGGCCCGATTTGTCGTAAAAAGAGCGTATCTTCGAGGAGCCGGAGATTAACAGTTTCTTCGTTAATCAGCCTTCCGAAATTTTAGAATCGCAAAAAATGATATTTTGACCTCCGTTTTAGCACTTTTGTCGTTTGTCTCGGTCTTTCCAAAATTTTTCGATGAGTTTTTAAAGATTTTTTAGGAGAAAACCTAGATTCCGAAAGTGAGCAATGTATGGAAGAAGATGAAGTATCAAAACAATTTTTTAAGAGTAGTTTCGTGAATGTTTTCAATAAATTAGAAGGAATGGCAAAAAGGTCATTCGGAACCCTCTTTATATATTTTTTGCTAATTTTGGGCACGCGATAAAATGTTATTGCGCGGTGGGTTTTTCATAATTTTTTTTTTGTTTTTTGGGCATTTCATAAATTTTTCTAAAAACGTGTCACGACCCGCACCCTGAATAGGGGCACGAATACGTGGGTACGTCCAGCCTACGCTGCAGAATCGGAGGTAGAATGTTGTATAGGTCTACTAGAAAGTATAGCATCTAGACACAATATAAATGTACCTGTCATCTCCGTACGGAGGTATATAATCTCAACTCAATCACAAGATATCTAGGAAAGATAGACACAAATATCATATAGATATGACGGAACTAGAAGTACAAAAATAGAAGCAAAATCACAACAAAGTAGAGATTCGAAAACATAACACAAGTCTCAAAACACAAATATAATATAAGTCTCATAAACTAGCTGGCTCGCAAACCAGTCAAACCTATCTAACAGTCTAAGTAGGAGGTAAATCCTCTACTGGCACCAAGGGTAATATCTCATCAAAATCCTATCCTGGCCATACCCGTAAAAGGTAGAGCAATCAGCCAACATGTCCTCTGTAAACATCAACGGTTATCCTGTCAGGAAAATGAACAAGTATACCTCCAACAATAGCTCTATAGTATTGACAAATGCTGTAAGAGATAATAATGGAATACAAGATGAACATATCAAGATGGAAATATAACTGGATATGTAAAGCAGAAAATCATGCCAGGGTGTATCATGCAGGAAAGTAGAACTGAGTGGGATATATCTGATGTAATAATAAATGTAAAATATGTCTCGAGTATTATAGCATTATGTGATCGGTTTGGGACAAGATCAGGCTCTTCCATTTGATCGGCTACGAGTACAGGACCTCGGGACAGCCAGAATGGAAAGCTATGAGACAAGTAGTAGCACAGGTCAGGCTTTACCCTACGTGAGGCAAGGGTATAGCTATGATACAAGTAGTAACAGGAATGCAAGTAGGGGTATTGATCACATAACCTATAATAACTCTCCATCCCCGAATAGTATACGGATCCGGACATAGCACGTCATGGCACAAGATTCCCTAAGAAGGTAGCTACTCTCCCTCAGGAATCAGTGTCAATACAAGTACAAGAACAAGATCGAGCAAGTACCAGTATCCCAAGAAAATCCAGGAATGACATCTCATGACAGGAATCCGGTATATACTAGTCCGTGCACACTCGTGTCGAGAATCAATTAAAACACTATAACTGAATCGGATACAGAATATATCAAGACAAAGAACTACTATCGGATAATGTACTCGTCTGCTGTCCTGAGTTGTCAAATAAGGTCGATGCTCAGAATGATCTCACAGACCTAAAGATGAGATATTGTAAGTTAATTAGGTTTAAACAGAGTTAAGTATGATTTTCTAATGTATAATGTGCAAACTAGGTCAATCTCAGTCCAACTAAGTCAAACTAGATCACATCAAGTCAAACTAGGTCAAATAGGATCAAAGGTTGACTTACAGTTGACTTTTGGTCAACTGGTCAACTCTGGTCAACTCTAGGTCAACTCTGGTCCACCTTGGGTCAAACTAGGAGTCAATGTCAAGCTTCTAAGGTTTTGGTCAAACTTAGATTAGTGGTCAACATCTATGATACTTATGATATATTAATATATATATATATATATATATATATATATATATATATATATATATATATATATATACCACATATATCCTTACCCATATAGTACCACCCTAACACATACATATAGATATCATATATCAAGTATATACATATCCTCACTATGAACCATAACCTATATCTATATACTCTCATAATAAATATAGATACTATATAACCCAAAAATATATATTTCTATCTATATAATCCTTCCACAATCTAACATCACCTACTCAAACTTAAACACTTAGACACTAACCCACTAACACTAGGATACCATATCAACCTTGGTCATATTGGCATCCCAATACCAATACCTTGCTTGGAATCCAATACCTTAACTTGGGTAAACCTATACCTTACCTTGATATCTTGATACCTTATCTTGGTATCTTGATACCATACCTTGGTCATAAGGTAAACTAATCATTTACCTTGAAGGTAAAGGTAATTCATATTTACCTTAAGATACTAACTTGGTATCATGAGATACCAAGATACCCCTCAAATATCTAATTATCTAACTATCTAATGTACTAACATAACATTTTAACTAATATCTAACATATAATCTATAGAGACTAGCTTGCTAATATACCAATATCTAGAACTAACATAACCTACTAACATATCAATATCTAAACATACTAGATATCTAACATCAAACTATCTAACAACATATCAAATATAATCTCTACTATCTAACTAACACTCATACTAACAAATATAACTTACACTAACATATAACAAACTCTAACATATCTAACCCTCTACTAACCAACATCTAACAAACATACTAACACATATAACTTAACAATAATATATATATATATATATATATATATATATATATATATATATATATATATATATATATATATATATATATATATGTATTATATCATACATATACTCGACAACCTATGATACCTACATTCACTTAATATCCATACTACATAGGCTCATAGGTTATACAAAATGTCTATATCGTATAGTCACTCTTCCACTTAAAATCAATACTGTACCAATTGGGCCTTCACAAAATTCTAGAATTAAAATATGTCGTAGCCCTTCATGTTAGCTTTTCGAAACTTCAAACGGATCGCATTTTCGTGTCCGGAAGCTCCCAAAATCGCAAAAACACCGAAACGCATTTGTCTTTCGGACAGCTGACACTCAAATAGTTCTGCAAAAAGTTCTAGAACGATTTTGGCTTATTAAAATATATATTTGGAAAGCTAACTTCGATACGGTCCTTTTAAAAAAAAATGGAAGATTAATCGGAGTTCTGAGCTAAAAGTTATGGCATTTCTAAGTTGCTATGGTTACTAAAAACGTGGATGAATATTATGACGAATTTGGGTTGTTTTGGACAAAAGAAACACATGTAGGCCAAGATACTTGGATACCAACATAGGTATCCAAATGAAACTCATTCTAACTATCCTAACTAAGATCAATCCACTCTCTAACCATTCTAAAACTGAATTTAGAATATAAACAATCCTATTAGCAATAAACCAAACACATGGGGTGTCTTATTTGAGATATTTACACTAGGACACAAGACACAATCCCAACTTGTTCTAGAGGACTCCAAATGGTCTCAAATTTGAATCTAAAGGGATACATGCATGGGTGTGGATCCTACGGATTCAAAACTAAATAATATGTATAGGAAATCAATTTAGAGAATTGATTTTACCTATTGGGAGTGAAATCCCAATGAAACTCTCATGGACACGGCTCCGACACAAAAATATTCCAAAAAGAACACTTCTTCTTGCACTTTGCTCCAAATCTTTGCTAGCACCCTCCTTTGGTAGTATGGGAAGGATTGATGAAAGATTTGGTGGAGGAATGAAGAGATTTGGAGATCAAATCAAAGAGAGAAGCTCTCTAATTTGGGAAAGAACACTTTGTGAATAAAAGGAGGCAAGATGTAATGAAAAGAAAGGAGGACACCTATGCTTTATGTGGCTGCCATGGGAGGACCTAATGAGCCTATGTGAAATGTCCAAGATGCCCCTACAAGTCTTATTTTGGTCCACTTAAGTCATGACAAGGTTTGAGGTCAAAAAGGGTCAAGTTTAAGTCTCTAATTTAACCAATCTAACTAAGTAGGATTAGTCTAATCTTACTAACTTAATTAATAGAATTTGTGGACCATGACTAACTAATCTTGGGGTCCCGTCTAGAGTCTAAACTATCCGGGTCACTAACACAAGTCGGAATGAGACGAAACTCGAATCCGACTAAACAAATCCCATAAAAACAATATTAAATATATAAAATTCCCAAAATATTAAAATATAAAAAATGACCAAAATATTTTTAGCCTAAAAAGTGGCAATTAGCTAATATAATCACATGGGTTAGGCCTCCATGGTCATGGTTAGTCTCTAGGCCAAGCAGCTCTAAAGTTACACTAGCAAAAGGACAAAATCACAAAACACTAATTTAATGATATTAAAAATAATCAAAATTTACCAATAAATTAATAACATGATTTAAATCTATAATTAAATAATTAATTTTTACAAAAGTGCAAATTACTTTTGTTTTAGAAAAGTGGTGGTTACAAATCTACCCTCCTTAAAATAATTTCGTCCTCGAAATTTAAGGTGGTTGTACTCTTTCCTAGGTTAAACCACCAAAAATTAAGGTCAAAACTACTATCTAGCAACACACAAGATCAGAGTCCTACTGGTCGGGAATTTTAATCCCCTCTGGCTAAAAGGTGGGAACTGAGATTTCTCAATGGGAATAAATTTTTCGATACATTTTTATATTTGAGAGAGTCTAAAAACATAAGAGTTTCTTACATTCTGACCGAGCTTTGATAAGTAACTTAAGTCATTTAATTTTACAATTTCCTATAAACAAAACTCTCTTCAATATCCAATATTATAAAAATTACATCTTTAATCTTATGAGTGGAGGACAGAGTGTTGGTGTCAAGAGCCTAGTCTCCTCTTAGGAAAATGTTTTGACTGTCATTCCGTAAATGACCCGCAGCTGACATATCCCCTCTGGCTTCTGTTGTATATGTTGTGTCAACACAACAGAGCAGCAAAAGCTAAAATCTATGAATCTTTAGTCCCACATCTGCTAGGTGGAATGTCTCCATTATTCATATATTGCTTTATTTTTTATTATTTTATTAAAGTCTTGTGTGGGTGTCCTATGGGTCATGTGTGCACCGCTGCCGTCCGCATGACGCGCGTAACTGGTGCAGGTGTCCACATCTGCAGATGCCAAATGCTGATTCGATTTTCTCTTCGGGTTCGAACTGAGATCCTAAATTTTTTTTTTGCTCCTCATTGATTTCTTGACCGTTATAATTTATTTAAATTCGTAACGGTTGGACAAATAAAACTGGTCCAAATTCAATGTACCACATTTTTTGCATTCAGTTATTGCTTTGTAACGTTCCAATTTATTATTCTTAATATTCGTCCGTTACAAAAGATGAAATCTGAAACCTATATATTGAACCCTTTTTCATTCTCAGAGGACACAGAAAAATTCCTTCCCGAAACTCTCTCAAATTCTACTCTCCTTCAAATTATGTTCGTCGTTTCTTGCTCTGGACAGAGCTAAGTCGGTGGTCACTCTATCTAAGTCGTGTGCGGCAATGAGATTTCGGTGGAGCAGAAATTTTATCACTATGAGCGTTCGGATACAGTCTACACATAGACCCAGACTAACTCTTAGGACAGTGCTACGTGCACGACTTCTCCGGAGGTCGGTAACAATTTATTTATTTATTTTGTTGCAGATTTTAAAACGAAAAAAATTAAAAAAATTCCAACATTCTAAGAGTTATCCAATTGTCTACTTCGGTTAATTTTGTCTATTAAGTTTACTCAAAATTTGGTCATTTCACAACTTTATCAAAAGTTGCTTTTACTAGAATTTACTTACTGTAACAATCCAAAAGTCAGTTTTCTTAAACAATTTCCTTACTGTTAAACCTACTGTTCATACTCAGCAAATTTGCTTAAAACAAAGCTTGCTTCATCATCAGGAAATTTGCTTAAAATAAAAAACTTCCTGCTATTCTTTATATTAGCCTACTGTTAAACTTGCTTACCATATAAACATTCATCACGTTAAAATAGTGCTCTATATATTCATTGCTTAAGAATTTGCTTGAAACAACCTTTGCTTAATAATTTGCTCAAGGCAACATTCTGTCACATATTGTTAAGAAATATTGTTAAGAAATCTTTATCAGACATTATTTAAAGCAACATATTTTGCTCTATACATTCTGTCACATAATTTGCTCTATATATTGTCTTTATTTAAGCAACATATTTTGCTCTATATATTCTGTCACATAATTTGCTCTATATATTGTCTTTATTTAAAGCAACATATTGTTAAGAAATCTTTGTTAGACGTTATTTAAGGAATTGTCTAATTTTGATAAATCTTCATAAGACTATTAGTACATTTTGTCAATACTAGTTGAGTAGTTTCTTTTACTCAATATTTCAATTTAGGCTAAATCAAACAATTAATTGATTTAGTAAAATTTCTAAAAATTTTAAAGTTCTAAAGTAGAGATTTTTTGGAAAAAGCCGAAAGGGTCATTCTGTCAACGAGACGAAAAATTGTCTAAGCGACTGGTACTTAAGTGTTCCTAATGAACCTCTGCTTGCGGGGATCCGACCTTGTCACTCTCGTTTTCCGTTATACGTATTTTTAGTATATGTGTACGGAATTCTGACTTTTGTCAGGTGACCCGTATTTTGACTTGTCTTGCTTAGCCTAGTCTTGGTTTAATCTTCCCTTGGTTTAATTTGGTTTGGTTCAACTTGGCTTAGCTTGGCTTGGCTTGGCTTGGCTTGGTTTGTTTTGGTTTGAGATGAGAAGGGTTTGTATAAAAATCGACTCCTCTCTCTCCTCCATTATTTCTCATTACTTCTTCATCTTCTTCATTTACTTCTCCCACCTACCAAGTCCTAGACAAGTGCAACTTGCTTCATGATTGATCTCAAATTTTATTGTTTCATTGTCTTCCTTGCTTGATTCTAAGCTTCTTTAGAATTAGAGATTTTGGTTTTGATGGTTATATTTTTGTAAATCTAACTTTATAGTTTCTTCGGTTTTTCTTGGTTTTTATCTCTTAAACTTTGTTATTTTCGAAAACTAATAGTTCCATGTTGTAGAGAATTCAATTTCATTCAGTTTAGACCTTTACTTTGTCCAATTTTGAGTCCTTTGGCCCAAGTTATGGATATTGGAAGTTTCTAAAACTCCATGGCCAAAAGCTTGCTGGTAGGGACGACACCTCACGCATCTCGGGCACTTTTTGGTTTGCGCACCTTGCACCTCGCGCACCTCGTGCGCACCTCGTGCGCACCTCGTGCACCCTTTGGTTTGCGCACCTTGCACCTCGTGCACCTCTTAATTCGTGCACCTTGCACCTTCCGCACCTTTTGGTTCACGCATCTTGCACCTCGCGCACCTTGCACCTCGTGCACCTTTCACCTCGCACACCTTTTGGTTCGTGCACCTTGCACCTTGCACCTCGCGTACCTCTTGGTTCGCGTACCTTGCACCTCCCGCATCTTTTGGTTTGCGAACCTTGCACCTCGCGCACCTTTTGGTTCGCGCACCTTACACCTCGCGCACCTTTTGGTTCGTGCACCTTGTACCTCGTGCATCTTGCAACTCGTGCACCTTTTGGTTCGTGAACCTTACACCTCGTGCGTCTTGTACCTTGTGCTATGCGTCTTTTGCCCATGTGCGAATCACTCTAAATGACTGCTTTTGTCCATTTAAACTATTTTATATCTAGATCTTGAAAAACTCAAAACATAAAAATTGTAGATCTTTGTCTTGTCTTCAAGAATTTTCCCATCTCACTTTAATCAGAGTTCATATATGACTTATAGTTTCAATCACACATGAGTGTTCTCAATCTTTTTTGCATGTTTTTGTATACTTGGCGTAAATTGCGACGACCCGACTTGACACTTGATAGTCTTGAGATAGTAACTTGAACTTGACTTGAGCATGATAATATGAACCCGTCTTGATAACTCTTGATAAGTGGCCCCTCGAGGCACACTCCAGATAAGTACTCTTGGCATGACAAGTAAACCTAACATGACATGTATAATCTTAATTGTTGTTGCGATGGCTATTCCTGTCTTGCTAGTGTAACTCTTGCCTTGATCTCATGGTTGATTATGCCTGTACAAGCTACATGTATCGTCTTGCATCATGTCTAGGACATGGATTCCTGGTTACCTCGGTCATGGATTCATAACGAATCTGACTAGGTTAATGACTAGATTGATCAAGTAGTTCATATAAAGAGATTTCCTAGTTACAGGCGATCCCGTTATCCCAGCCACACATGTGGACTTGTAGCATGCCGACGAGTAGGATGTATTTCTAGCACACTGTCATGTGTTGCACTTCTTGAATCATATGAACTAAAGTACACCAGTAATCTTGGTAACTCTTGTAACCCTCGCCTGGATAACATAGATAGTTTGTAGGAATTGTGATTGCGAGAACATCTCATTGCATCTTGTTAGTAACTAAGCTTATGATAACCCTAGTTAGCTAATAATAGCAAGCCGTAGGACTTGATTGGCCGTGCTTGAATGAATTGTCTCATGATTAACATGAGAATTATATTCCACCTCTTGTTCCTCCTACTACAAACTTATGTAAACTCAATCTTTCATGTTATTTAACTATGCTCTTTTATCAGTTCTTCTTTTAATTATATGCTAATTTTAGTTCCTAAGTGGAGCCTCCCTTGTGGCACTTGCTCTTTCTGGGGTCTGACCCAGCTGGTTTTGTATAGCCAGATTTCAGAGTAGCACCCGAGGATCTACCCGCCTTCCCGCCAGATGGTGAATACCAGGCGTAACCACAGCAACAAGTGGGTTTCTTTTTTTGCTCCCTCACTCTATTGTAAATTATTCTTTTGAGGCATTTAGCCGCCGAACAAGTGTTAGCTTGTGTTGAAACTTAAATTCTGTTTGCCTAATGGCTGTAACGTGATTGACAAATCCTAGGGTTGATCATGTATGACTTAGCTCTTGCTAGTCTTCACATTTTGTATGACTAGCTTCATGATCATATGAATATTTAATGTTTGGGATGCCTTACTTTATATGTCTGATGATCTAATATCTTGTAACATTTACTTGCTTTCTTGATATTGAGACACTAGATTTGTTCTTGACCATAAAAGACTGATGGCTTGAGATAAATCCTTATGCATCTAGACAGTCGTGACCATATTGCGAGGTAGATTGCACTTCTATGTACATAGCTGGCTGTGTCTGTCCCCCGCTCTCCAGTATTCTGGTTCTGGGATGCGACACGGTTTAAGTGGTGGCCTATGCAGAACTTGTAAATCAAGATGTGTGAGGGTTTTACCGAATAGATGTCTCAATCAACATTCGTCCTTGATCTCTACTCGTGCTTTCTAATCTTCCTGAATCTTGGCCTGATAAGGTGCTTTATTCTTGATCTATCTTGGTCCTTCTTTATTGTTTTCTATATCATTTTTTTCAGTGGCATTGTTTCTGGGGACCAAACCCAACACTCAGGGGCAGCATCCCGAGTCATGCCTTCTGGGGAGCAAGAGCCGTTAGTTCAACCAGCCCAGCCTACAGGGCCTGACAATAGAACCCTGATGGGACTCATATGGGACTTGCTTGCATCACAAGATTGTCGGAGCGATGCCCTGCAGCAGATAGTACGAGATGTCATGGGCAGAGTTGGTTATCAAGGGTACAATGCGACTAACATCTTCAAGCGCCTATACCATCTTTTTCTTTGACGGTGGTGAAGATGCTATTGCTGCTGATGCTTGGCTACAGGATATAGAGGTTATTCTGGAGGCAGCTCGGATTCCAGAGGAAGAAAAGGTGGCCGTTGTGCGCCTGTAGTTATTGGACTTAGCCCGCAGCTGGTAGGCGATGCTAGAAGTTGGATTGGCGACGCCTGTCTTGTGGGCGGTATTTAGCGACAAGTTCTAGATGAAGTACTTTGATGTAGTAGCTCGGTATGATCTGCAGACTAGATTCAGTAATCTCAAGCAGATCGGAAGGACGGTCTATGGATATGCGACCGAGTTTTCTAGGCTTAGTCGATTTGCTCCCACCTTGGTAGCGACCAAATTGGACCGAGCACAGCGATTCCAGCAGGGACTCCACCTAGAGATTATTCTAGCAGTGGAGCAGTTTGAGCACCAGACCTTTGATGCTATTTTAAGAGCAGCTAGGAGGCATGAATATACCTCCCAGAGGATAGTAGATCAAATGGAGGACGGAAGAGACCTCATGGTCAGTTGTTTCAGTCATCAGCACTAGCCCCGACAACTAGGGATTTGATTATTGGAGCTCCTAGGAGGGCGACCACAGTTTTGTTGGCTCAGCACTCGACTCTGACATATCCTCAGCAGCAAAAACAAAAGCAATCTTCCGTAATAGGCTGCTCTCATTGTGGGAAGCCTGGGCACGTAGTTTTAGAGTGTCACAAGGCACATGGGTTGTGATTGGCTTGTGGGGCACCGGATCACAAAATTGGGTCATGTCCGCATAGAGCCAGATCATCTTCATCAACCCTAACCAGTCCATCGGTTAGGGCACCAGCACCAGTGCAGCAGAAGTATCAGCAGTACCAGCCTTCGATGCCGTTACCACCTCAGGCTCAACAATATGCTCAGGCCCAAGCTCAAATTCAGAACAAGCAGAGAGGTCACCAGCAGAGGGGACCAACACCAAGGGGACATGGTCAAGATATGGTTCTGACGGTGGCAGAAGAATTGGCATCAGGTGAGATGGTGGCAGGTACCATTCTCGTCAACTCTTTTCCAGCATTAGTATTATTTAATTCGGGTGCATCGTATTCATTTATGTCTGCACGATTCGCTACACGGATAGGACTGGAGCCCGAGTCATTATCAGTAAGGCTCAATATATTTACTGGTAATGGTCATGTGGGAGTAGATAGAGTCTTTTCCTCGTGTTGAATCGTAGTTAACGGTAGAAAATTTTTCGCTAGATTGATCGAATTTCCGATGGCCGACTATGATGTGGTCCTAGGAATGGATTGGTTGAAGGATCAATACGCAAGAATAGACTGCATATTGGTAGGATTATTTTGGTATTCCCGGCGAAGAAGAGTTTTTATTTTCCAGAGGTGAAGTAGAACCTTCTCCACCAGTCTTGCGGATGGCAGTAGCAGCAACAGTTCAGTTTTCCAGAGTAATAGAAGAATTTTCTGATGTATTTCCCGAAGAGCTTCCAGGTATGCCGCTAGAGTGTAGCTCCCCTTCCCGAAAATTTTGAAATATTTTTTTATTATTATTTAGTTTATTGAAATGGTGATTTTTAGATTTTATAAATAAATAATTAGTTAATTATTACGATAAATAATTTTAGACATGGTTAGGAATTGGAGTACAAGGTGACTAAAAATCGTGGCACGGATAGTGCAGTGGCGTGCCTTGATTAGTGTATTAGCCATGCCAGGGAAGGCCGAGCCATAGTGATGTCCTAACTAGGAAAACCAGGCTAAATTATGACATGAACATTATAAATAGTTTAATTATTTATTATTAATATTATTTGACGTTTAGTAGAACCGGTTGTACCAAACTGGTCCGGACTTGACCCGAGCCAAGCCCCTTGTAGTGGTGCAGTGCATCCAAAGGCAGACCATGTAGGAATATTTTATGTGTACAAACATTCTTATTTATTTTTAAGAATTGGCGACTAATTTCTAAATATTTAATTATATGGAAGATTTTAGGTATTATTAATATTAAATAGCGTTTAGAATATTGTACGAATTTTTGGAGCCAAATAAATGGTGTGTTTGATGAGTTCACCAAAAAATATTATTGGTTTAATTTCAGTGTTATTAGGATTATTATTATTATTATTATTGTTGATGTTATTATTAAACAATATTATTTTACTATTATCGGTTATGTTTATTTTATTGTCAAATAAATATTATTGTATATGTGTTCATATTTATGTAGGTAGGCCCTACATTAGAAAATAAATAGTATTGAGGTTATTTGGATTTAAGAGGATTGTCATATAAATATATATGTGAATATATAAATGTGTATGTATATATAAATATATTATATATGTGTGTATGTATAGAAGTATATAAAGATACATGGGTGTATATATTTTATATATATATATATATATATATATATATATATATATATATATATATAAGTGTGCACGTGTATGTATATATTATATATGTGTATATGTGTATTTATATATAAATAAATATTATATATATATGTATATGTGGGTATATATATATGTACCTAGGTATTTGTATGTATATGTCGTTATATATATTAATAAAAACTAAAACAAACCCACGCAACTTAGATCCCAGCCCGGCAAGTGAGACCCCCGCCCACAGCAGCTGTAAGCCAGCCTAGCCCGAGCGGGCATCCTCCCCCACATTTTCCAGACCCGACCCCTATCCCGTACAGTCGGGTTTATATAAAAATAGATGAGAGACAGAGAGAGAGAATACGAAATCTCGCAAACCCTAACCCCACGCCGCGTCGACCCAGCACCCTGGTGATCTTGCCCCGGCCTCCGTACGCCATCGAGAGGCCACCGCCGGTGGCCAGGACAGCATGCGCGTCGGAGTAGAGAGACAACAACAGCATCGATACACCAAGGTACCGATTGTATTATTTTATTTCTTCGCATATAATCGACGATTTTTGATTTCGTAAAATCGTATGGACAGCCTATATAACCTACTCAGGGTCCTAACAAATAGAATTTATAGATGGATAGTTAATCTCTCAAAAAATCGAGACAATTTCGACCGAAAATCATTGTTTCCGAACAGTAGGGATCAGTCAAACATCCAACTTGACAGGCATTTTCTAAACTAAGCATTCAGGGATTTCAAAAACTATTTGAAGACACTCCTAGAAAACCTATAGGGATCTGCAACCCAACTTACAGAGTTTGATTTCTTCGACTGTACGTCGAGAAATCGGATTCCAAAGATTGGCGAAAACCTGTTTTCAAAATATTAAAATTTACAAAAAAAATTCGATACAACGTGCGTTACGCCAATCCGGAAGACGTGGTCGTAAACCGAAAGCATCGAAAGGTACGTAACATCTTCATGGATGTGTGGGCTTTGACGTAATTCAAATTGGTCGCGTGTGCGTGACGAATTTGATGCGTATCCGTCGAAATTTATCGTATCGACCTATGTACAAATTTTCTAATTACTTTGTGCACGTTCGTCAGATCGAGACAAAACTTGCCCCAATAGGACCGTATCTTTTTTCTGGTCATGTATGCCAAGTTTGGTCCGATTCTGAGACAGTTAATAGGATCGCCATTTTGCGGGCCCTACGGTCCGACTCAACGGGCGATTTTGTGCACGGTCCGCCGGAATCCAACTTTGGACATACGGTTGGGTTCATATCATCAAAACGAATTTGTAGACATATAGTTTGGTGACTTTAGAGACCGTTGAATCTGACACGCTTTTCGGTGCAAAGCGGGTCCAACGGCGGATACCGTTTTGACCCAAAATTACCGTTTTCCTTCTGTGTCCAGAATTGGACTTAAGGACAGGCAATTCTAGCTAATTTGAGTATTCTGAGAATGTTGGTAATGTTTATTTCAGCGTTCGAAGACTTTTGCATGTGTTGACTGTTGTGGCTCTTTGAATGTTATAGTATTATCGATTTCACCAGCACAGGACCTCAGGCGAGTACATCTCTGATAGTTTTCGTATTTGATCATCTCTGTATTTTCTGTATTTAATAATATTTTACATTGATATCATGTTGATCCTTGACACGCTTGTCACACGAGATAGTAGTTATGGATTCTTGCATGTTGTTCGTGACCAATTTATTATCGTGTTCGTGACCTGTTTGGTATCCATGAGTACTGGTCGGACGGGGAAGTACATTAGTAGACATGTAAACATACCCAGATATATCCCCAAAATGTCTATTCTTGCCTGATAGCAGTCACACAACTCACGTACGGGGTGCCGAATTTACCTCCTAGTCGTTTACATGTCGAAAGTGTATTTCAAATCACTTGTTAGATATAGTCTTGCTGCATTACAGTTTCTTATCATTGTTTGTCTTGTGTACCATGTCTTCCTATTTTTACTCGCATGATTCCTTGTTTATCCCTTATCATGTATTTCAGTATTGTTACAGATTTATGGATTTCGTCATTTATTGATTCTATTGTGAGATTGTACTCGTTTCATTCCTGACTGGAAACCAACATTTTTCTGGTTTTGCCGTGATCACTCTTAGCACTGGGAAGGCATGGGTATGCTGAGGTCAACCTAGATAGTGGAACTAGCTGTCTTTACTATTTTGAGAGACCTTGTATTTTCTTTCAAATATAATATTGTAAATGTTATAATAAATCTTAGAAATGTGAATGAGCAATAAATATTATTCCTTTTATGATTTTGAGCAACTATTTCTTGCGGGCTTGACAGCGTTCTACCGCCGACTCTGCGGCGTAGGCTGGCTTGGACACGGCTCGTATCCGAAAAGCGGGTACGGGTCGTGACAAGTTTTTGTGGTGGCCCATGCAGGTCAGTTTTTGCAAAAGATTGCGAACTCGTGATGGTACTTAAGTTAGTCATACCATTGCGAGCCTGCGACTAAAAAATGGTCATTCATAACTTAGGTTAAATTGATTTAAGAGAATGACTAGGACTAGGAGTCCCTTGTTGGAATTGACCGTGGGGTAGTTAAGGTTGTCAGATAGGCCATGCAATTTAGATAAGAAATTATTGAATTTAGATAGCTTGCCAGATCCCTATAGATATACTATTACTTTTGATATGACGATATGATCCAACATGAGTATTCTACTCACTTGGTTAGTTAGGCTTCCCTAGAATTAAGGCTTTGATCTTGATAAACTGTTCAATTTTCTTTTGCTCTATTAGATATAAATATCATATCATGAGTTAGAATTGCCTATTTTAAATTCTATTTTGCTGTAAGGAACTGGTTTATAATTTCTGATTCTGCTATTCAGATACGAATCTCGAGTTAGATTTGATTCAAGTCTTCCTTCAGCCATTTGAAATATATATGCGATAAAGACTAGGATGTTCTTACTTCCTTTGTCTTCAGTTATTTTCTTCCCGATCAATCTTTTACTTTAAGGATTGAGACTTATAGGTAGATGTTTACGCTTTCTATTATAGTCAATTAGTTTGAATCTTTAACAGCCCTTGAGGTTCTTAGAAACATAGTTGGAGTAACTTAACGACTGCGGTGGCTAGACAACAGCACACTGTCGCCAATTGTTTGAGGATGGATAGTGTGGGTTCTATGCAGCCAGCAGCGCACTAGAGAGACACAACCCATAGAATTGAAATCATTTCAAGGATCGTAGGTTATAGAACATTGCTAAAACTATGTCGTCGTTGACCTCCTTAGATCTTAGATATCCTTGTGTCAATATAAGGTAGAGTATCTGATGGCATATCACATCTGAATCACGGAACCAAGGGTTTACCACAGTCCGAGTATACGGACGAGGCTTAATTCTCGGTGAAATGACTTCAGACGTGATTACAAGTTTAGGATACTATAGAGGATAGGAAACTTCCATGTATGTCCCGTAAGACCCAAAGCCAATACTAGTGGAAGTTCTGTAAAATTGAGTAGCATGTCTTCCAACCTCGCTTTATGTGGTCATTGTAATCTATTGACGAGGTAATTGACTGATACTAATCGGTTTACCTAGGATATAGAATTTAGAGGTCCATAACCCATTAGTCGACCAAGGCCTTAGGAATAAGAAGATAGTAGGTTGCTTGTATAAGCAAGAACACCAGGTAAGGTTTTAATTCTCACAATACTCGAACTATTTGTGCCTCATTTCAAAAATCTCACGTACTTGTATTTTGACTATCTTGACCAACGCTGCTCTTACAGCCTAGATTTACAAGCTTACTTTTATCGAGCTTGATTCAAGACATATGTTTATTAGGGACGCCTACTAACATATTGTCTAATCAGAATCAGTGTATTACGGTCTGATCAACCATGATGCATTTGGTTCGCTCTTTATTTAATTACCCTACGTGGATTGAGATATAGAGGCATCCAGGATCTCATTCGCGACTGCTTTGACAATTCCTCTTGAATTATACATTCGTCTTTGAATCACGTAATTGTATTCAGTGACATCTCTCTTGAAATTTTTATCGTTTTTGTCTTTCAATGATTGGAAAGACGAAAGCTCGTAATTGATAGATAGATACAGATATCCCCCATGGCTATGATAGTTGTATACGCAAGTGCCAGCCCTATGACTGGAACCTTGCCTTGAGTTACTCGTCCTCTCTTCGACCCTAAAACCTACTATCATGATCTTCTAGTCATTGGAGTCCGAAAATGATTAGGATCTTTCTTTTGATCAAATGCCAACCTAGGAGACTATTTATTCTCAGAAACCAATTGTTGTGAACCTCTAATTATTTTTTTGAAGCTTGCTTTAACTAGAACCCGTGTGATAATAGTCTGGCAGTTCGACCCAAATAGAAATTTATGACTCAGTTGTTAGAAATCTCTTCATATAATGTGCCTTAGAGTTGGTTACCCCGTCGATAACTCTTGTATATTATGTACGAGTAGACTATCGACCATGTGTTATTGTACACACTCGTTTTCTATTTATCGAGGAACGATCTTTGACTTGACTTATATCTACCGTATCTCGTTACGCCGTGCCTTATTCTTTATTAACAAGAATTGAGGCACAATATCCGAACTTTGGGAATTCTTCTAATCTCATTATTCCTAAAACCATATCCTAGCTTCTAAGGTGGGTAGACTATAAGCCTCCTAAAAATTTGGGATATACGAGGATTACCGATTGGTTAGAATAATTTTCCATTAGAAGGATAGTTAGTTCCCCATGGACTCCCACTTTTCATTTAGATCATTTTGTATCCCCGGCCGTGTCATTAATAATCGGAGCACGAGACCAGCGGTTACCTTCCAACAAATTTTATATGCAAGATCTAGATGAGTCCACCTTCATTTAGGTATATCATGTCCCACTCAAACACGTCTTCTTGTACTATATTTTTATGGTACGACTTTCAGGTCAAAAGGACTAGCTATAACACTTACCATACCGGTATACTTCCCGACTCCCATTAGGGCCTCAACCTCGACTCAATTCATTCGACCCAATATATGGTTATGATCTACTCGAAGCCCACTACGCACATGCCACTAGTGTGCCATCCAATTGAGGTCTCATGTGCTACTTAAACACAAAAGTCACTGAAGGCACATTTTGGGCTTGAGGGACCTAGCTAATCAACCTGACGGGCAACTAGCTCAACCACTTGGAAGGAATCCTATTCTAGGTTATCCTAACCTAGTAGAAATAGTTTTATCATTGGAATCTTGTCCAGACAATATAGAATAGAATCCCAGGGTTCATTCAACCAACGACTGATGTCCAATAGGGAACCCATTAAGACCCAGTAAAATCCATCCATGTATACCACCATATTTGGACTATAAAATCGAACTATTTGAAACAGGTCCCTATATCTATTATGTAGTCCCAACCTCATAGAATATGATGTCATTCGTAACCTTTATTCCATCTACCTGGAAGTCGTTATACGATCTTGTATTGCATTTATACTCCTTGCTCGTGTGTTTAAATAACCCCGGAAAAGATCCTAATCTTGATTTCTCAAATTCCGTTCTATTTTGGAACCTTGTTTAGAATTTCGAGAACGAAACTTCTGTATTGCACGGATTGCAAGCTCTTCTAAGAAACGAAGGATTCTTCGATTTAGCAAGTGACTAGACTAGAGTAGCCCAATCTAGCAAATAAGTCGTAGTTCATAAACTTTCTTTCTACTTGCACCATTGGATACTCTTTACCACCCTCGAAACTTCACATTGCTCTCGATTATTCTTTCTTATCTTCCTGCCCTTCTTATTTCAAAGCGACGAATGGTCATGCTTATTAGAATCTATTAATAATTCTTAGCCACTTGTGTAAATTGTTGCTGTTAAATTTTGGGTTGCTTGATAGATAAGAGAGGATTATAGATGCCATATGCCCTAGATATCTGTTAGCAACTAGTTAGAAGATTATAAGAGTTTAGTTTTGAAGAGTAGTGTGAACAAAGGTGGGTAGAAGTCCTAGAGGTTATGTAGTTACAAAATGGCTAGGAGGAGGGTATAAACTATTTTGAGGAATTAAATGTAAGGAGATTAAGATAATGGTAGACTTTGAATATTAAGGAATAGTTATGAATTAGAATTTTGAGGTCAAAATTATTTTTAAGGTGGGTAGATTTGTAGCTCCCCTTCCCAGAAATTTGAAATATTTTTTTATTATTATTTAGTTTATTGAAATGGTGATTTTTAAATTTTATAAATAATTAATTAGTTAATTATTACGGTAAATAATTTAGTCATGGTTAGGAATTGGAGTACAATATGAGTAGAAATCGTGGCACGGATAGTGCAGTAGTAGCGTGCCTTGATTAGTGTATTAGCCATGCCAGGGAAGGCCGAGTCATAGTGATGTCCTAACTAGAAAAACCAGGCTAAGTTATGACATGACCATTATAAATAGTTTAATTATTCATTATTAATATTATTTGACGTTTAGGGACCCGGTTGTACCAAATGGTCCGAACTTGACCCGAGCCAAGCCCCTTGTAGTGGTACAGTGCATCCAAATGCAGACCATGTAGGAATATTTATGTGTGTACAAACATTCTTATTTATTTTTAAGAATTGGCAACTAATTTCTAAATATTTAATTATATGGAAGATTTTAGGTATTATTAATATTAAATAGCGTTTAGAATATTGTACGAATTTTTGGAGCCAAATAAATGGTGTGGTGTGACGAGTTCATCGAAAAATAGTATGGTTTAATTTACTGTTATTATTATTATATTATTATATTATATTATTTATTATTATTATTATTATTATTATTGATGTTATTATTAAACAATATTATTTACTATTATTGGTTATGTTTATTTATTGTCAATAAATATTATTGTATATGTGTTCATATTTATGTAGGTAGGCCCTACACTAGGAAATA
>JANAVB010035591.1:0-42554 GCA_029216955.1 Iris pallida
TATATTATTATATATATATATATATATATATTTGTTGTATATTTATATATGTATTCAATTCTACCTTGAATAACAATGCTATTAGTAAATTTTACAAGATTATTTATTATATAAATTTGTGACTTGTATATTTTTCCACTCTAAAAAATCTATATATTATTTAAATTTCTGTATTTTAATTGTTATGACCAATTGATGTCCAAACTTAGCATGAATTTTTTGGCCCGATGGTGTCTAATACATTCAGAGTCTGTATAAGTCATATTGGATTTGATTCATGGCTCTGGGTCCTGTATCTGGACTTCGGTTCAATTTGATACATAGACAAAATAGTAAATAATTAATTAATTATTTTTCAGAAACTGTTGCTTGCTGTTTTTGAATTTTTATATATATTTAGGTGCTTTAAAAATCTGAGAAAAATTGTATTAAATACTATGTTAATTTAGACAATTTATTAAAATTTTTCCGCATTTAATAAGTTCTTTGGTATTTTATAAAAATAGGAAAACAGAACTCATTTTCAGTATATATATGTTTGTTGATTTTTAATAAATATTTATGAGGGTTTATAAATTCCAGAAAAATTAATACAAATTTTTATAATTAACAAGGATCATTTTGGTACTTTATTTTATATAAAATTGAGCTTTTTGTCTATCTCAAAGATTATTGGAATATAGTGTACAGTTTGATTTAATTATTGCATTGTTACGACTTACAACTTTTTGTGTTATTTTGAGTTAAGTCATATTGGACCTCACACCGCACTAGTGTAAAGGCCCTAGAATGTTTTAGAGTATTGTGTCATCCCACATTGGTCTTTTATGCTAAAATCATCATTTGGCTAGTTGTCCAGTCAGAAAGTCATGTCGCACCACTGGTGTCTTAGTATTTAACTTAGTACAAAAACTAAGTTTATGTGTTATTTCTACAGTGACGAGTCACCAGGCATCTATAGCATTTTTATCGCTGCTTTGCTTTGCTAGAGGCAAGTACATTCTACAAACTTTACAAACTGTTACATCAATGAACTGCAAATTCAACCATGTCAAATGCTGATCCTTGGGGTAGCAAGTTAAATCTTCACATATTGTATTTACTTTCAGTCACTACCATGATTAGAACAGTCTTTATATCTCTCACATGATTAGAATCTGGGTTATGGGAAACTGTTAGTAGAGTACATGATCATGCCCCCTTCTCCGTACGTACGTACCGAGCAAGGTTGACATTTTATGTATACCTTGTCGTAGGCACACCAGCTATATTTTGTACATATGTATATCTATCGC
This sequence comes from Iris pallida, assembly GCA_029216955.1. Classification (NCBI taxonomy): domain Eukaryota; kingdom Viridiplantae; phylum Streptophyta; class Magnoliopsida; order Asparagales; family Iridaceae; genus Iris; species Iris pallida. The sequence goes on from JANAVB010035591.1 coordinate 1,296, forward strand.
TTGTTTACTTGTACGAAAGTACTTTTATATACTTGTGCCATAATACATTTTACACCTATTGACGATTACGTACCTGCTACAGTTTTAAATATTACATATACATCTGTCTCTATGACATGTGTCCTTGCCATGATAGATTATGATGTGCCATGATTCCAGTTTATTACATTTCTGTTCATTTCATGTTTCGTGTATTAGTTTGCTAGAAACAGTACTTGCTCCCGTCCTGACAGGATAATGTTGTAGTATACTTACTGAGGAGGAGTTACTCTGTGATTCATATTATAGAGTTACTGCTGAGGACCCGGCTTTGTCTTATGAGGATGTACCTGCAGGAAAACTCATCTAGTTGTGTAGTTGCTCGAGATATTTAGTGTAGTCATGTATTAGACTATGTATTTTGTAACTGGACCTGTATCCAGTTTTACATTTCGGACTTGTACTTGGACTTATTATTATATGAGATGACTTTTGTGTTTGGAGCATTTATGACTCTTCTTTACATATAGAACTGTTAGCACATTTTAGTCTTACCTTGTTATCTTAGAACAGCTTGTTGCGCTTTATCTCAAGCGCAAGCTGGCATGACTCGGCCCGGCCCAACAATTTGGGTAGCGGATCGTGACACCATCTTCCAACCCTTACTACGACAAATATTGGGTCCCGACAAGAGCTGCCAAAGAGCCGCGATATCGGCGAGGGCGTCAGCCTCCATATTTTGCAACCGAGGTACATGTTCTATAAAGAAACCTATAAATATAAGGATAATGTCGATTGCGAACTGATGATAAGGGACCAATCCTCATGTCGAACCTTATAGTATCATCGAACCTGATTGATTATCAGTTTCGAGTCGACGTAGGCCTCGAGGTAGTCAACCCCAACTGTTTGGCTAATTGGAGACCGATAATGAGAGTGTTGTATTCAGAATATTATTAGTGCATGACTCCGTGAGAGAATATTCAGGTAGATGGCTAGATCGTCAGGGGTAACGAGGGCTACTTCGACCTCCGCAATAATTGTCTTTGGGTCCCGTTCTCGAAACACCATTGAAGATATTCGCTAGACGGGATTGTCTGAGACAACATTGGATTCCAAAACCTCATCGAGGATGCCTTCGTAGAGTTCTGACATTTATGGTACAGGATTTGCTGCGAAGAAGTCGGCCAAAACTTGACCTTTAACCGCCTTTTGTGGTACGAACACCATGTCATAAGGCGTCAAAAGGATTGCCCATGTGGCTAACCACAAGTTTAGTGCCCCTGGATAAGTCATAAGGACTCTGAGGGGATTGACTCGAAAGATGACACGAATTGTCTGTCCAGCCATATAATGGCGTGTCTTTTGAATGACGAAGACTAGAGCGAGGCACTCATTTTCAACAGGATTATACCGATGCTCGACACCAATTATGGCCATGTTCAGATAGTAGATAGCATATTCATGGCCTTCGTTGCTTCTCTGCACTAGCAAAGCACCGAGAGAATGGTCATGGCTCAGACATATGGTAGAAAGGGTCTTCTCGCGATTGGTGTAAAACCCCTAAATTTCTACTATATTTTTTTTATAATTGGTATTGATTTTGGTACTTCGTATTTGTACGTCGCGTACGAGTTTACGTTTCGTAAATTTCTCGTTAAGTGCGAATAAGTGCGAAGTACATATTTTTATAAAATATTTTAATTATATAGATGTGGAAAATATTTCAAAATAATAGACGATAATATTTTATGTTGCTTGAAGTTGTAAATGCGTTGTGTCGAGGATTATCAAACTATATTTTTATTTTAAAAAGGGTCATTTTATTTTATGGTACTAGTATAACTAGTAATTTAGAAAAAAAACTGTGTTTTATGTAAGTATTATTTTTGCATGCGAGTGTATATATATTTATATTTTTGAAATTAATTATTATCATATATTATCTCGAAAAAGATATATTAAATATGGGTTGATTTAATATGTAATTAATTATGGTGATTTAAGTTGAAAAAAAAGTTATTAAGTTATTTAAATACAGTTTAAATTAGAGGTAGAATCTATCTACATTGGATTATATTTGATTGAGTTACTTTTAAATCAATTTGATTTAAATAGTGGAAAATCTAAGGGGAATTAAAACTCTTCTTAGTCTTTATCTAAATAAGACTTTTGTGAATCCCCTGATTTTCAAAATAAATATTTGTGAAATTTTTGGATTTTTAAATAACTATTTATTGACTTATTATATAATTTATATTATTTTACATATATTTAGTATAGTGCTCATTAGTGAATTTAGTATAAAAATATATAAAGCTATTTTTCTAGTATATTAAGGATCTGAACTATATTATACAAATTTTTTTCTCAAACTTTTAAGATTTATTTGATAACTTTTATTACTTTTTACATGTTACTTGTATTGTACACTATTTACATAATATAGAATAAATGTCAATTTAGTATTAAATATTTCAGCTTGTATAAATGAGATTAAATAAAGGTTGTTTAAATAGATATTAACTCTATTTATTATCTATAGTAATTTTAAATAATGTTATAGATAATTTAGATAAATATGAACTATATTTTAAGTTAATCATAATCCTAAGTCTAATAGGAAAGCATCCATATCTATATCCTATCCTAACAAAGCAAACTCCAATTTATTTAAATCAAATCCTATCTAATTTAGGAGATAAATTTGAAATAAATAACATTATAAATCCAATACATCCCCCTTCTATCAGCCATAATTCGAAATTATTTTTAGTCCAATAGAAACTCTAAAATTCATCATTAGAATCCAGCCCCGCTTTTTAGTAGCAAGAGCAACTTGCAACGACGATATCTCCTAGCTTCGAACTCCGTTTTGCCTCCAGTTTTTTTAAAAGAAGCGTATTGAGGTAAGCTTTCCAAAAACATATTTTAATAGACAAATTTTATTCTATAAATTTCTACAAAATTGTTTGAGTATCTAGTGTTCCAAAAATAAACGGGTTTCAGTATTTTTACGATTTCGGGAGATTCCGAAAACGAAAATACGATCCGTTTAGCTTTACGGAGAGATAATACAAAAATCTATGCCATATCCTAACTTTAAAATTTATTAAATAAATATAATAGGTGCAGTATTATTTAAAATTTGATAATAGACTATTTTCAGCATCCGAAGTTGTACCTACACCTTTCTCTTTGTGCGCTGCTGTTAATTCGTCGCCAGGACATCATCTTACCTCACTCGGACATCAAGCAAGACACCTTGCCTTTACTGTTTAATTTCTTGCTCAATATCATGCATATTTTTTTTATGTTGTTCTTTCAAAACTATATATAGATGCAAATTATTATACTTTATGCAATTGGCTTAGACTTAAGGGACCACCGTATGTTTAGTGCATCTCATAAACTGTCACGTTGTGCCACGGATTGTGTGTGAGTTGTGAGTCGCATATAGATGCTGACTTGCGTGCTGATTGATCATTGGTGCGTACAGGCCGTACGTTAGGATATAACTGCCAATTGATTTTTTTAGAAGACTTGGCAGTTATTAAGGATTAAAATAGTGTCGTGGAGTCGATACATGTATAGTATCATTGGGGGGAGGGGACAGTTATTAGCGTAGGGCCTATATTTATTTTTACATAAATTTTGGGCCGAGGGTGACTCTTATGAGCACTACCTTCTGCCTAAGGCCGATAGCGTCTCGGATGAGTGCTACTTGACGGCCACTCTCTATTACTTACTTGCGTGAATCCGTTACAGCCCCTGCGTAGAACGTTGTCCTCAAAATGCATATCACATAGGATGGTTAGGAACCTTTACTCATGCATACTTTTCTATTGAGCTTTATTATTCAGTTTATTGGCATGATATTATGTGTCTTGTTACGTCCCTCTGAGGACCTGGTTATCTCTTCAGGTGTGTCTTGTGATTTTCTGCAGGTGCTTTAGCTAAGGCCTTGTCTTGCACTCTATTCTTCGAGATGTTGCTTTGGATCGCCATCTCCTTCGTGTGACCAAATCATTTTCTTATATAATTCTTTCTTATTTAAATTAGTTGGTAGTGGATTTGTCTCCGTCCAACGATTGTATACATGACAAACTCAAAGTTGCTTTTATATTATTATTTATATTTGTGGATGAGATTTAGTGTCTTGGCTTTCTATATTTTATAGCTTATGTATACATACGAGCCGTATATTTACTCATATGTATACAACTGGCATGATACGTATCTAGTCTCAAGTATTTGGGACTGGGGCGTTACATGTTTTGTGGTGGCCCATGCAGGTCTAGTTTGCCGTTTTGGTTATATTAATTTACCGAACGGGCCTGCAATATAGGATTAGAATTTAGGAATCTCTTCCACATACTTGATCACCTTCCTTCACCTTCCTTGATTTCCATATTCCAACTTCCGTGATCTCCCTTGATTTTTGCATCTTGCTTGAACTCTTTCTACCAACACCCTATCATCGCATGCTTAAACATGGTTAGATAGATGGCTACACTTTATACTTATTGGTCAACCCTATGGCTAGAAGGATTACGTTGGCAATTAGAATACACGGAGACGTTAACCAAGTTATAAATGCATTTTTCTAAAAAGTATAATTTTTTAAATAGTAAATTCTAAGTTTGGTGGTAGCGATATTACCAGCTTTGAGAGATAAAGAACGTTTTATTTTTGAGATTTCCAAGTAGTGATCACCAGAGGATTTATAGAATTTTATTATACTGTAGGAAAATATTGGAATCTATGCACAATTGATTTAAGAAATTGTTTGATTTTCGAATTTTGATATTATTATCTATTGGATTATAGCTATACGTCTTTGAGCAAATATAAAACTGATTTCATTTTTAAGTTGTGATATTTATGATTTATTGAGTTATAGTTATACGCCTTTGAACAGTTATAAATTTGGTTTGAAAAGGATCTTAGATTTTAAATGTAGCCGTAGAAATTATTCTTGTACAATTCGCGATTAGTATGTTTCTTAAATTTCAAATTTTAAGTGGTAGCAGCGACTTTTAAATTTTCGTTTAAAATATTTCGAAAGATATAAAAAAATAATTTTTGAGGAAGATTTTCAAATTTTAAGTTGTGTCATGTGATTTATGATTTACAAATCTATTTAGATTTTGAGTAAAAAGGTTTTTATTAGGATTATCAAAATTGGCAAAAAAAGAAAAAAAAGGAAACGAGTTTTATTTATGAAGATTTTAGAAAATATGTATGGTTTATTGAAAAAAAAGAAAAAGAAAAGAAAAGTCCAAACGTTTTTTTATTCATGTTGTCGGATTATGGTTGATAAGTGCATTAAAATATTGAACTTCAATTTTTAGATTGTTTTTTTTATATGCTAAGAGTTTTTCTATAGTTGTTTGAAAATTTTATGGATTCGTGCATTATGAACTCTTGATTTCAATAGTTGGATTTGAACGATAAGTTTTAGAAAAAAAAAGTTAGTAGTAACCTGGTGAGAGTTTGCTTTGAGATTTATGAATGCGATTTAAATTTGAGTCATGATTAAATTGAACAGCTTTGAGTAAATACAATTTGATGGTTTATTTTTTATTTTATTAAGGAACTTTTGGAGGAAACTCCAGTTAATTTTTTTTAATTGTAGGCAACTAAGATAACTCTAATGAGTTAGGAGTATTCCATACTAATTGCCATATCCCTCATAACCATGGTAGTAGTATATACACAAGTGTTGTTAGTCATCTACCAAATTACATGACTGTATTCCTAACTTATTTTACCTTGATCTACTAGAATCTGAATTATCTTTATTTCATGTTGTAACTTGTTCATTTATTTTGTGCGATAATCTCATGATCTCCCACTTTCTATTTTAAATTCTTTTGTGCCCTTACCGTGTCTTGGATATTTGGAGCACAACACTAGACTTTTCCTTCCAACAACTTTCACGTGCAAGACCTAGACATGCCCACCTTCATGTAGGTATATCATGTCCAACTAAAACACGTTCCCTTGTACTCTATTTTTATGATGCGACTTTCAGGTCATAAAGACTAAATCATAACCCTACCAGGGTACCAATATACTCTTTCGACCACAGATAGGGACTACATCTAGACTAAATTCTTTCAAACCGATATGTGATAATGCTCTACTTGAATTCCTTTAATGCTTAATTTTGTGCCTTACCTTGATTATTTAACTCATTATTCCATCGCACTACTAGTTTAACTCTTGTAAGTTGGGTAGAATATCTCACGACCTAACCAACATTTTGTGGACCACATTGATAGGTTCACTTGGACCGTAGAATTCGATGGACCCTAACTTATCTAGTCAACCAAGCCGACTGCATAGGCCCAAATTTTGGGAGGAACTTAGATCTTATAAGATCGTGGACTATTTGATTCTTTCAACATTACCCTTTACTTATAATTTTATCTACCTATGATGCTAAAATAGCTTAGTTTTACAAGCTTATTCTTTATCAAGCTTGATCATGACATATGTTTAATGTGGGTGCCCACTAATACATTATCTAATCAGAACCGACGTATTATGGTCTGATCAACCATAGTGCACTCGGTTCGCTTTTCATATATTATTCTATGCGTATGGAGACATAGTCAAACTTGCCCTAGAGTCTCATCCGCGACTGCCTTGACAATTCTACTTGAAAATTTTCCATCGTCTTTGAACCACGTATTCGTATTCGAAATATCATCCTTGAACTCTATATTACATTCGCCTTCACCTACTTTAGAAGAGCGAAGACGCTTGTACTTGAATTCCCTCTAGCCGATCCTATCAATTATGATCATTACCGTTCCATGTGACTATATCCACGTCCTAACTAATCGTCCATTTTTCTTGGCCCTATATTTATTATCGTGACCCTCTAATCGCTTAAGATTAGGAGTGAACCTCTTCACTCCCTTAATCAACCGGCTCTCAAGAAACCCTAGTTTAAGGCCTCTAATCTATTCCCTCTAGTTACCCCGCTAACCTTTATCGCATGTTCTAACTTTAAACCTTGCTCATTTTTTTTTCTCATTCTTGCGTTAACCCATGATTATTCTCGCCGTTATGGAAATCGAGACATCCTAATGCATCTTTCATTGAGCGTTGTGAATTGAATTGTCTTTTCACCCCTCTACTAATTCTTAATTTCGAGGACGAAATTCTTGTAAGTAGGGTAGGATGTAAAACCCCTAAATTTCTACTATATATATTTTTTTATAAATATGGTATTGATTTTGGTACTTCGTATTTGTACGTCGCGTACGAGTTTACGTTTCGTAAATTTCTCGTTAAGTGCGAATAAGTGCGAAGTACATATTTTTATAAAATATTTTAATTATATAGATGTAGAAAATATTTCAAAATAATAGACGATAAATATTTTACATTGCTTGAAGTTGTAAATGCGTTGTGTCGAGGATTATCAAACTATATTTTTATTTTAAAAAGGGTCATTTTATTTTATGGTACTAGTAGAACTAGTAATTTAGAAAAAAATGTATTTTATGTAAGTATTATTTTTGCATGCGAGTGTATATATATTTGTATTTTCGAAATTAATTATTATCATATATTATCTCAAAAAAGATATATTAAATATGGGTTGATTTAATATGTAATTAATTATGGTGATTTAAGTTGAAAAAAAAGTTATTAAGTTATTTAAATACAGTTCAAATTAGAGGTAGAATCTATCTACATTGGATTATATTTGATTGAGTTACTTTTAAATCAATTTGAATTAAATAGTGGAAAATCTAAGGGGAATTAAAACTCTTCTTAATCCTTATCTAAATAAGACTTTTGTGAATCTCCTGATTTTTCAAAATAAATATTTGTGAAATTTTTGGATTTTTAAATAACTATTTATTGACTTATTATATAATTTATATTATTTTACATATATTTAGTATAGAGCTCATTAGTGAATTTAGTATAAAAATATATAAAGCTATTTTTCTAGTATATTAAGGATCTGAACTATATTATACAAATTTTTTTCTCAAACTTTTAAGATTTATTTTATAACTTTTATTACATTTTACTTGTATTGTACACTATTTACATAATATAGAATAAATGTCAATTTAGTATTAAATATTTCAACTTGTATAAATGAGATTAGATAAAGGTTGTTTAAATAGATATTAACTCTATTTATTATCTATAGTAATTTTAAATAATGTTATAGATAATTTAGATAAATATGAACTATATTTTAAGTTAATCATAATCCTAAGTCTAATAGGAAAGCATCCATATCTATATCCTATCCTAACAAAGCAAACTCCAATTTATTTAAATCAAATCCTATCTAATTTAGGAGATAAATCTGAAATAAATAACATTATAAATCCAATACATCCCCCTTCTATCAGCCATAATTCGAAATTATTTTTAATCCAATAGAAACTCTAAAATTCGTCATTAGAATCCAGCCCCGCTTTTTAGTAGCAAGAGCAACTTGCAACGACGATATCTCCTAGCTCCGAACTTCGTTTTACCTCCAGTTTTTTTAAAAGAAGCGTATCGAGGTAAGCTTTCCAAAAACATATTTTAATAGACAAATTTCATTCTGTAAATTTCTACAAAATTGTTTGAGTATCTAGTGTCCCAAAAATAAACGGGTTTCAGTATTTTTGCGATTTCGGGAGATTCCGGAAACGAAAATGCGATCCGTTTAGTTTTACGGAAAGATAATACAAAAACCTATGCCATATCCTAACTTTACAATTTATTAAATAAATATAATAGGTGTAGTATTATTTATAATTAGATAATAGACTATTTTTAGCATCCAAAGTTGTACCAACACCTTTCTCTTTGTGCGCTGCTGTTAATTCATCGCCAGGACATCATCTTACCTCACTCGGACATCAGGCAAGACACCTTGCCTTTACTGTTTAATTTCTTGCTCAATATCATGCATGTTTTTTATGTTCTTTCAAAACTATATATAGATGCAAATTATTATACTTTATGCAATTGGCTTAGACTTAAGGGACCACCGTATGTTTAGTACATCTCATAAACTGTCACGTTGTGCCATGGATTATGTGTGAGTTGTGAGTCGCATATAGATGCTGACTTGCGTGCTGATTGATCATTGGTGCGTACAGGCCGTGCGTTAGGATATAACTGCCAATAGATTTTTTTAGAAGACTTGGCAGTTATTAAGGATTAAAATAGTGTCGTAGACTCGATACATGTATAGTATCATTGGGGGAAGGGGACAGTTATTAGCGTAGGGCCTACATTTATTTTTACACAAATTTTGGGCCGAGGGTGACTCTTATGAGCACTACCTTCTGCCCAGGGCCGATAGCGTCTCGGATGAGCGCTACTTGACGGCCACTCTCTATTACTTGCTTGCGTGAATCCGTTACAGCCCCTGCGTAAAATGTTGTCCTCAAAATGCATATCACATAGGATGGTTAGGAACCTTTACTCATGCATACTTTTCTGTTGAGCTTTATTATTCAGTTTATTGGCATGATATTATGTGTCTTGTTACGTCCCTCTGAGGACCTGGTTATCTCTCCAGGTGTGTCTTGTAATTTTTTGCAGGTGCTCTAGCTAAGGCCATGTCTTGCACTCTATTCTTCGAGATGTTGCTTTTGGATCGCCATCTCCTTCGCGTGACCAAATCATTTTCTTGTATAATTCTTTCTTATTTAAATTAGTTGGTAGTGGATTTGCCTCCGCCCAACGATTGTATACATGACAAACTCAAAGTTGCTTTTATATTATTATTTATATTTGTGGATGAGATTTAGTGTCTTGGCTTTCTACATTTTACAGCTTATGTATACATACGAGCCGTATATTTACTCGTATGTATACAGCTGGCATGATACGTATCTAGTCTCAAGTATTTGGGATTGGGGCGTTACAATTGGTGCTACCAGGAATGGTGGGCTGGTGAGGTATTTTTTGATGTCGTTGAACACGTGTTGACATTCTTCGGTCCAGACATAAGAAACCTTTTTCTTCATCTGTTTAGTGAAGGATTGGCATCTTCCAGGGAGATTCACTATGAATCTTCTGATGTATGCCAATCGTCCTTACAGGCCCAGAGTTCACGAAGATTCTTAGGGGGGCTATGTCTAGGATGGCCTTGGCCTTCTCAAGGTCAATATGAATACCCTTCGCTATGACGATAAAACCCAAGAACTTGCCGCTGGAAACCCCCATGAAGGACTTGGTTGGGTTTACTTTTAGCCGATGTGTTCACATTATATCGAACACTGTCCTCAAGTCATCCAGATGGTTGGCTTTCCTACGGATTCTAACGGTAATGCCATCAATATAACATTCGATCATTTTTCGAATATGCTTGCAAAATATGGTGCTTATAGCCTACTGATAGGTCACCCCGACATTCTTCAAACCGAAAGACATTACTGTGTAACAGTAGATTCTTTTGGGCGATCGGAATAAAGTTGCTTTTCGTCCTCCAAGAACATCTTGATCTGGTTGTAGCCCGAGAACCCGTCCATGAAGGACATACACTCGAAACCACAAGTATTATCGATTATCACGTCGATGATCGGGAGGGGGAACTCATCTTTTGGACAGAGCTGAATTGAGATCCCTGAAGTCTATGTCGACTCTAATCTTTCTATTTTTAGTGACAGGAACAATATTTACAACCCAATCCGGATGTTACTCCTCACGAATGAAGCCACTTTCTATGAGTTTGTCGACTTCTTTCTCGATATCATCCATGTTGTTTGGACAAAAGTGACAATGTTGCTGTTTGAGATGTTTAGCGTTGGACAAGATGTTAAGATAGTGCATTGTGACATGCTAGTCTAAACTCGACATGTCCTCATAGCTCCAGGCAAAGACATTGATGTATTCTCGGATAAGTTGTACTAGAGATTCTTTGGCTTCTCTAGTCAAGCTTTTGCTAATGAAGACGGGCTTAGGTGAAGCCTCATCTCCTAGGTCAACTTGAATGACCTCGTTTTCGATGGAAGGTTCTTGTTGTTCGAATCGTCATTCCAATTCGGATCCTACGCGCTGAGCCCATGGTTTATTTTAGATGAATTCGAGCGTCTAGTCTTTATCCTCGACTATGGATCTGCAGATACCATATTGACTGACAATACCTTTTTGAAAGCCTGGTCAATACTGTTATCAGAGTCCCAGGTTAAGGAATTGGAGGAGTGAGAGTGTATCATGACTTTCGGATCCGAACTCTATGAAGTTGTTGTGGGTGTAGTACAACCCAACCCCCGGCGAGTGCACTGGTAGTAATTCTGAGCATTGCCCTTGGGAGCATGAAGTAGTAACAGAAGGCATCGACCTTTGCCATAATTTAATCCTTTGTCGCTGGTCAAGTCATTTCCTATCTTCTGGATAAGGTGCTTGGCTTGAGTAGTGTGACGGTAAAGCTGCATCTTGCCGTTATCGAGTTATGGTTCTACGGGAGTAATCTTTGAGGATATTCTACCCGGCCGAAGATTATGGGTACTTCCTCTTTGTTCCTTGCTAGAGCCAGGAAATAAGCATCTCGAAATGAGACAACTCGACTTGCCAAATCAACGGTTGTCACTTGTGTTTGCAACTTATACGGAGCATTGTCTAAGAAATATATAGTGTTTCAGAGTGCACATGAGTAATTCAAAGACAACTTTCTATTAACGAAATGCAAAACTTTATCCTGAGGGATTATATCATTTAAAGAGTACACCTCAGTATTAGGGCATAGGTAGTCCTCTAACTCCACATCAGTGAGAATTGGGGCCGCCATGGGAGAAGATGGGGGAGGATTCCGCTTCAACTATACCACTAGGGGAGCCGGAGCCGGAAGCTCTTGCGATCTCATGACTGCTTTTGGGGCTCTTCGGGGAGCTTTGTTCGAATAGGCTCCTGGCTAGCAGCTAACGATGTTGATGACAAGCGAGCTGGAGCCTTCCCTCGCATCTTGATAATAAGAGGACCTGGTGTCTGGAGAGGTTTTTCCTTTAGTAGAACCATCAAAGTTTCTTCGACAATGGATGCACTCACCGATGCAGTTTCTGCCTCGTCGTCGGCATCATTGGCATCATCACCCCAGGGGACTGGCATGTATAGATCAACGTCAGTACAGTATGCTTCAAGTCCTCAAAATGGGTTAATGTCGGTGAACTCAGTCCTGATAGTCCCGACGTGTAAAACCCCTAAATTTCTACTATACTTTTATCGATTTTGGTACTGATTTAAAATTCTTGTATTGTACGTCGCGTAGTCGTATTGTACGTCGTGCATAAAATATTATTTTTCGTAATTGCTCGACGAGTGTGAATATGTGCGAGCGTACATATTTTTAGAAAAATATTTTATTTTTCTATTTTTATAGTTTTAAGATAATATATATAATAATTATTTTTGCCATTATACCAAATTTCTAAGTTGGTTATTTTAAGCCTTTCTTTCTAATATTTATTAATAATAAATTATATTTCATTGTATACTAGAAAAGCATAATTTTGTATAAATAATTATGCATACATATTTCATAATCAATTATTAGTTTATTTTTAAATAATAAGGTAATTTTCAAAATTATTATTATAGTATTTTTTTGAAAACATATTTTGAAAATTTGTGGCAATTTAAATTTTGATTGGATTTTATGGATTGATTTAAATAAGTAAATTAATATCTATATTTGAAATTGATTTGATTTTAAACTAATAGAATTTAATTGGATTTAAATTGGATTTGTATTTGATTGATTTTAAATTAAGTTGTGAATTATCTATCTTTGGGTTTAAACTACTCCTAATCCTTATTCAACTGGAAATTCCCACATCCTATAAATAGGCAGGTACTCATCCATTATTTCTCCATAATTAATCTTCCACAAATTTTTCCACCACAAAAGTGAGTGCATCGTGTCCATGACCGTGTCCGTGTCCCATCCACTACTTATCTTCCTTTGCATATACATTAATTTCCCGCGTCCGACAACCCCGGATGCCAATCCATCCTGTGTCTCGCAGGACACTTCTCCCAGCCCCTCCTCTGTTGGGCGGGACACTCCCGACCCAACCTAAATCTAATCCTGTCCCCGCCTGCTGCTCAGAACCCGCTGCCCCGCCTCCGCCGCAACCTTCAGCACCACAACCGCCACCGCCCGACTCCGTTCCCTGTGACCACACTGTCGTTCCAGCCATCAACATCCCCGTCCCAGCCACAATTCCTGACCATCTCACCTCCGTCGCCAGCGGCCGGACCCAGCCAGGTGTCGTTCCCCGACCCAACACAACCAAACCCCCATCATCCACACCAAAACCAATCTAGAACATGAACAAGATAACCTAACCTTAACCCGCAGCCAGCCACCGACATCTGACCCGTGTTCACCGTCTCCGCCGACGAACTCCATCCACCATAGATGAGAACCGTCGAGCCGCCCGGCCGCCTCCTCCTAGCCGCGGTTAACCGCTCTTCGCCTCCGCGTCGCCGAACCCCTAAACTCCCTCTCTCCGACCGCAGCTCTCCGTCTTCCTTCTCCCTGTGCTTCTCTACAGCCCCTCGACTCCGACTTCCCCATATCTCCCCTCCGTCCGTGCCGAACCGCCGTCGTCGCACAGCCTCCATGAAACCCTCTCTTCTCCACCTCCGCGCCGGACGACAGTCACCGACGAGAACCCCTTTCCTCCGTCTCACTCTTCTCTCTTCTCCGCCTCTCTCCCTCCGGCTCGTCCCCCTGTCACCATCACCCCTCCGCTTCCTTTCTCCTTTCTCTCTCTCTTCCCGCTCACTAATCCCTTCTCACTCTCCGATCGTGTCACGACCCGCACCCGCTTTTCGGATACGAAGCGTGTCCAAGCCCAGCCTACGCCGCAGTGTCGGCAGTAGTACGCTGTCTATACTCAAGTTACGACAATCTAGAATCACGGAAAAACTATATCTCATCCACAGAATAATTGAATCAATCAAGATCAATAAAATACCAAGAAAACTGAATAATATAACTGAATATATTCAAGATTCAATGTCACGTCCGGTGGACACAAATCCACTACCAATAGACGGAAAAATAGAGAAATATAAGAAATGAACCAACTGAGTACAACCTGCTAACCAAGTAACCTCAACTGCAAAGCGCCGTGATCTGAAGCTATCTCAATTCCACTCGTCTGCTCCTGACTCAAACTTGGCTAACCTGAAGAGATCATCAGGTCCTCAGAGGACTAGCAAGATACATAAAAATGAGCCTTTCTAACAGTTTATTATGCATGGAGGAAATACAGAATAAATAAGTAAAACTGAGCAATGAATAAAGCACGAATCTATACACTGTCTACACATAGATGAACTGCTGAACAAGGACTAGAGAACTCATGTCAAGATGTCAACGGATAATCAAATCGGATACTCAAACCCTCGTCCCTAGTGTGGACTCACAGGTTTGAACTACTAACCCTCGTCCCTAGTGTTGACTCGCAGGCTAGCCTCTACTACTAACCTTCGTCCCTAGTGTAGACTCGCAGGCTAGCATCACCCTCGTCCCTAGTGTGGACTCGCAGGTGTAACCCTATACCACTAACCCTCGTCCCTAGTGTGGACTCGCAGGCTAGCATCTACTACTAATCCTCGTCCCTAGTGTGGACTCGCAGGCTAGCATCACCCTCGTCCCTAGTGTGGACTCGCAGGTGTGGACCAATAACTACTAACCCTCGTCCCTAATGTGGAGTCGCAGGTTAGCTTAACTACTAACCCTCGTCCCTAATATGGACTCGCAGGTTAGCATCAAGATTTCAAGACACGAAGGTAAAAGCAGTTCAGTTTACGACTCACGACACACGGCACGACTCGATCAAGGCTCAATGACTACATCCAATAAGATACAAAACTAACTGTGAATACGGTCTACAAATCAATGATGCAAATATAGGAACAGGATATGAAAGATACATGTCGATAATATGAAAAAACTGGATAGTAAATAAAGACAGTGTATGTAAATAAAGCTGTGTAGAAAGGCAAGGTATACTTGCCTTTGGTCCTGAGCTGCTGGCACGGGTTACAATCCGTATCGATGTCCAATTGACCTGTTTTATGAATTTACAATGTTAATGGTGACTCAACAAGGAATACTTATCTATTTGTATTCAGATTTCTAAATTTATTTACATTAAACTGTTAGGTGGGTCTGCTACCTAGGTCATCCTAGTTATTCTAATGGGTAGTGACAGTACCAAGCTGTCCTTAGTTTAAAGGGATTTCCTATGCATCCTTCCTATTGCTCTATTTGTGCAGAGAGGCTTCTATGGCTCACTGATATAAGACATGGATTCCAGGTATTGGTATGTTGCTGCCTCACAATACTGATAAAAGTGAATGGGATGCATCATGGTGTAGGGTATTATGAGTATGCAAGAGAACTGGAAAAAGAGACCTAACTTAAGTAATGTGGTTCATGGGAATGCATAATTGGCATTGTAGGACTGGCTCCACTATATAAGGTAACTGAATGTGGCATTCTCATCATTAGGGGCACAGCCTCCACATCTATTCATATGGTTGAGCCATCACTAGGGTTTAAGGCATCTCTTACCAGTCATTTGGAGTTCTTAAAGATTTATAGTATCATGCTTCACAGAACAAATCACTCTTACCTACCGATATCTGATGCTAATAGATACTTTTGTTATATCTGAATATCTTTTTTTTTGACTTTACCAGAGCTATGAAGTTGCAACCACAAAGAATAATGGATAATGAGGTATATCATAAGATTGAAATATGTACTGGTCAACAATTCAAACTACCAAGAGCATTAAGAATGTATACCCCTACATTATCATCTTCCAAGAGTTTTCTCATGGGAACATGGATGATCATGGAGCAGGACTCGGACATGATAAAGCTCCACAAAAGAATTAAACAGATTCGTATGACAGGTTGTTGGCCAGAAGCAACCATTTTGTTGCTGCACAACCTAGCCAAGGGCAGCTAATCTTCCTTGTCATATGACATTTGAGTCACCATTTCAATGCAAAGATAGACATTCAAGAATTAGATAATCTCTGAGAAAGAATTAGTCTTAATTCCTCAATTAAATCTTGTCAAATCGTGCCAATTTGAATACCAAGGTTTAGGAGCAACATTGCCCCATGTCCCTAGCTCCCTTGATTCCCTATGGCTTCACATCTACAATATACCCTCGTATATTTATGACTGATACCTATTATATGCAGGTACAAGCTGCTGCCTTTGGGATTCCCAATACTTGCAATGCACCTACAGGGTAAGGTTCCTTTACACCTATATCCATAGGGTCTGCTGCTTCTTTAACGAGCAGAACATCCCATTGTGTACAAAGGTCCATTCTTCCCTTACCATAAAATTTGTTATATGGTTAAACCCACACACAAAGTCCCAGTGTTTCACTCTTTTCCCTGTACCATGTGAGTACAGTGACTGTTCCTATTCCTAATGACTTGCAACCCACCTGTCGCTCTCATGTATTCAGTAGGTGTGTTTGAGGTTAACTGCTTTGTGCAGTCCACTTCAATCTACCTAATTTGACCCTCAAACTACCCTTGACAATTTATAGAAGTGGCAGTTACATCCTCTGAAACAGAACACTTCTTCCTAACGCTGGACACCCGTCATACTTAAGTCGATTGTGAACTAACATCCTAGACTCTGTTATGCCTGTACAGGTTGGGTAGACCTGTATAGGAGCTGCTGCCCCATCCTGGCACCAAGGTGGCACACAATGCCATTCCCTGTAGTAGTATCAGGTTATAACATGCTCTACTAAAACAAACAAACAGGTTTCTAGAGGAGGGATTTTAATGCAGCGAATTTGAATCACTAAAAACATGTTCAACTAAACAAACGAGATCAATTAGACACTTCCATTCCCATCAGGCTGAGGCAATATGGTCTTCCCAACATTAACTCATAAGGGTATAGCACTGTCTTACCATGTTAGAAGCATCATTCTCTACTGCCTATCTGGTTTATTGGCATCAAACTGATACCCCAATTCTATATGATGAGTCTGATACTAATGTTCAGGTATCCCAGGTTTGGATACGAAGGGATCTGGTACTTACACATGTGTCCAAGTCCTTGACACCCTTCAAGACACAATGTTTCTATGCTTACTGATGCTTCACACCATGTATTGCCGATACGATACTCATACTCAGGCTAGGAGAGAAGTCAACAGGAATTCCATACTGCCAAGTGAGAGCCAATGGCAGTCAGGACTCTACTGGCCAGATGGACTGGCCTACTGCCCTGCACACCTAGATGTCCCATGTATCATAAATACGTAGAACATGGACAAGGTACTATACTACATAGTAACCTGCACCTTCTCTCATATGAACCCCTTTCCTACTGTCAAATACAAACAAGGTCTTGCTTTTCCTATTGATATCTACTCGTATCAGTCAAGAACCGATACTCAAACCTACAACTCGATACCAACTGGCCCCTACTCCCTTCTGTCACCTGTATGAAGACAAAACTCAGAAATTCTTCATGATGGTCATGAGTATTCAACTCGATTTACTATAAGGTTTTCCGATTTCTGCACATACCCAGGTTATGGCTTCTATTGTCTCGGGAATATTGTCGAATACATGGTTTTCCATAACAATATAAATGTTGTAAATAAGGCTTAGATTCATACTAACCTTAAATTGCTCCTGAAGGGTGTCTTGGACGAAGGCTCTACGAGGCCAGCTGTAGCTGATTCCTTCTATAGTTTGCAGAGGGATTAGGGTCGGCTGCTTCCATCCTTATATACTAGGGTTTCGGCTGGATCAGAAGGAAAGGATTTGGGGAAATAGGATTTGAATCATATTTGGATTTATCCATAACATTCCCAATATTCCTTTAGAAATTTAAAATAGAGGGTTTTGTGTTTGATTGATAACAGAGAGGCTTTGGCCGTTTGAAGGAATTTGAATCTGAAGGTTTGTCACGCCCCAGAACCAGAATACTGGAGAGCGGGGACAGACATAGCCAGCTACGTATATGAAATGGAATCCATCTCGCTATACGGTCACGGCTGTCTAGATACATGAGGGTTTATCTACAAGCCAGCAGTCTCTTAAGGTCATGAACAAGCCTATTGTCTCAATCACAAGCAAGTAAGTAAAAGTTACAAGATGTATGATCATTAAATATACAATAGTAAGGCGTCCCAAACATTACATATTCAGCTGATCATGAAGCTAGTCGTTACAAAATGTTAGGACTAGCAAGAGTTTAGTCATACATGATCAACCCTAGGATCTGTCAATCATGTTACAGCCCGTAGGCAAACAGTAAGTAAAGGTGCAATCGAGCTAAACAGGTGCTCGTCGGCTAAACGCCTCAAAAGAATATTTTTACAATAAAGTGGGAGATCAAAAATAAACCCACTCGTTGCCAGGGTTCCGTCTAGTGGCCACCATCTGGCTGGAAGGTCGGTAGATTCTCTGGAGCTGCTCCGAAATCTGGCCACACAAAACCAGCTGGGTCAGACCCCAGAAAGAGCAAGTGCCACAAAGGAAGCTTCACTTAGGAACTAAAACCAGCAATCAGCACAAGAGTATAAATAAAAGTAAGAACTGGAATAAAGTAAGAACTGGAAATAAGAAAATGCATCAGGATGATATACGACGAGATAACCATGGAACTATTCAGATAACCAGGTTACAACCCGTAAACCAAACAAGGACCGGGGTTGTAACCCTTCGTCTGAACAGAACTTGGAATTCTCACCATTTATCGGTAAAATAATTACAAGCATTCTGGTCATTTAGTAATCTGGAACAGGATCAGGGCAAGACTAGACTGGTTAGACTCCATCCAATCATTTCACGGCCAAGCAAGAATTACGGCTTGATACTTTAACTAACTAGGGTTGTCACAAGCCTAATTACTAACAAGATGCAGTGAGATTATTCTACAGCCACAAGCCCTACAGACCATCCAGGTTATCCATGTCGAAATTAGGGGTTGAATACAGGTGGGTACATCGTCCAGGAAATGCATGTACCCTTAAGTAGCTTGAAGGGTGCAACACATGACAGTGTGCTGAAAATGTGCCCTACTCGACGGCAGGCTACAGATCCCAGGCGCGCCCAGGTAACGGGATTGCCTGTAACTGGGAAATCTCTTCATGACTAATATATTAATCTAGTTATTAGCCTTAGTCCATTTCAATAGGTACTCCTGACCGTGGTACTCAGGAGCCCCCTCCTAGACATGATGTAAGACAGGACTGGATTATTTGTACAAGCACAATCGCCCACGGTGTCCAGGATTAATTATACATGTCACGTCATGTCAGGTAGCCGTCGCAACAGCTTATCAGATATATCATGTCAAGTAATCATGCCAAGTGTACTGGTCAAGAGTGTGCCACGACGGGCCACTATCAGGTCATGTAAGTCATGTCAGGAGTGCACCACTACGGGTCACTGTCAGGCCGTGCTCAGCTATCAATTCCAAACATATCAAATGAATTCATGATTTTCAAGTTCCGGAAAAAGGCGTAAGGATATAAAATGGACGTTAAATATCTAATAAAATATCAATAATCAGGACTATAGAAGAGTCATGCGGCTAAAACATATACGGTCAGGAAAAGGGGTAGACTCATGCGGCCCAATTAGGAGAGCGCATGCGGCCAGGGTCACTGGATCCCATGCGACCAAGACAAGGGGGGTGCATGCGGCTAGAAGTGCAAGGGCGCATACGGCCAGGGGGAACGAGGGCGCATGCGGCTCCAAGGTGTTGGGCCTCATGCGGCCAGCGGAAGAGTGGGCTTCATGCGGCTGGGAGGGAAAAGCCCATGCGGCTAAGAAGGAGTTCAGGTCCATGCGGCTGGGAAGTGTAGTATCATGCGGCTGGGCATGGAAGGAGGCGCATGCGGCTTATAAAAGTCCATACGGCTGGGTCTGGGGGTCTCATGCGGCTCGAGGATCAGGGCCTATGCGGTCCGCAAGTGCTAGAGTTCATGCGGCTCAATTAGATGGGCACATATGCGGTCGATGGGGAATGAGCCCATGCGGCTTAGGAAGTGAGATCCAGCCTATACGGCTGAGAGTCTCATGCGGCCGAATCACTTGTCGCATGAATTGTCATACGGTCAAGTCAAGTCTAAGCACAGTTCATCTTCTCCAAATTTCTGAGAGGAAGAACACCATGAGAGCCAAGTTCTCAAGCTCCACAACTCCATCATCCGGAGCCCAAATCCGAACTTCCATAGGTCAAAATGGGGTAGAACGAAATTCTCTACGACAGGGAACCATCAAAACATAGAAATAACAAGATTAAGTAGATCAAAACCCAAGAAATCCAAAAATAAAATAAACTTAGATCTACAAGAATCTAGCCATGGAAATGAGAAATGCCAAGTACTAAAGTGCTTTAGAATGTAGTAAAGAAGAGAATAGAGTAATAAAATCAGAGTTTCTCCATGAAGCAAGTTGTACTTGCCTAGACCTCTCTCTCCTCTCTCTGGTAGATAGGGAAGTAAATGAGGAAGAAGAAGATGATAAATGAAGAGAGAGAATGAAGAGGGCTAATAAATATAAATGGTGGTGGTAGGTAGGGGGTTCACCTTGGGTTCATCATGAACCCAATCAAAACCAAGCAAAGCCGAACCAACCAACCCGAACCAGGAATAAACCAAGCCAAGAAGGAAATCATGCAATACAAGAATAAAATACGTACACGTATCCCAAGAATACGAAATACGAACACAGGCATTACAAGGTTTTACACTAAAGTCCCTGGTTTAATTAATATTCCATGGGAGTCCTCTTTAAACCTATGAATGATTATTTGCCTAATAACACTTGGTATCTTTATATACAAATACACAATCAAAATTGACAGCAAAAAAATTTAGTAGCATAATTTGGTCTAAGGACTCACAGATCGTCTTCCCTCTCTCTTCCTTTCTCTCTCTCTCTCTCTTTCTATTACTAATTATTTCTTTTATTTGTTACTGACAGCTGAGAAGGCCTACAGCTGAGGTTTGATTATTTTTTTATTCGGGATATTATTATTATTATCTTTATTATTATTATTACTATTATTAGTATTATTATTTTTGTTATTATTTTTGTTATGATTATTTCTGATTTTCAGTATAAGTATTTATAATAATAGTTTTTTTACTAATTAATATTATATGTACATGTGTACACTAGGTATTATGATTTTCATTATTATTAATAGTATTTTATATATTTTTTTTATTATTGACTAAAAATTATGGTTAATTTAGTTATTATTAGAAATTAGTTTTTTTTTTGTATAATTAGGTATAATAAGTTTTCAAAAATATATCTACATATTTATACAAATATTATATTTGGCTTGGCCTTATTTTAAACTATAGTTTTAGAACCCTAGATAAATTTTCGAGATTTTTAATATTTATTTAAAAATATTTTGACCCGCAAATCTAATGATATTTTTGACTTAAATTAGGTTTGCCATAAATAATTATTTTTGTATTATCTAAAACTATGTTTGGGAATAGAGATTTAGCTAAAATATTATTTAACGAAACTAGAGTTTTGCTTTAAAAATGACTTCCGATTTTTTTGTATTTAATTGAAAGCATATTTTGACTAATAATTTATATTTCAAGTATTATAAAATATTTTCTAAAACTAAACATATTATTTGACTTCCTACGATTTTTCTCCAACTCGTGATTCAATCCATCATTCCTATTCCTTTACCAATTCCAAACTACTTTATATCCACTCTAACCAATTTGACCCTTCTGGACCCAATGGAACCATCCGTGCCACCATCCGAGGTCACCTTGTGTAGTTGTTACCCGAAGTTGCAGTTTGTGCCACATTGATCATTGCAGCACACCAGGCGTACTACCAGGCAAGACACCTTGCTTTTACTGTTTAATTTCTTGCTCAATATCATGCATACTTTTTCTTTATGTTGTTCTTTCAAAATTATATATAGATGTAAATTATTATACTTTATGCAATTGGCTTAGAGTTAAGGGACCACCATATGTTTAGTGCATCTCATAAACTGTCACAATGTGCCACGGATTGTGTGTGAGTGGTGAGTCACGTATAGCTTCGGACTTGCGTACCGACCGTACATCGGTGCGTACAGGCCGTGCGTTAGGATATAACTGCTAATAGATTGTGTAGAAGACTTGGTAGTTATTAAGGATTAAATAGAGTCGTGGAGACGACGCATGTATAGTATCATTGGGGAGGAGGGGACAGTTATTAGCGTAGGGGCTACATTTATTTTTTTACACACATTTTGGGCCGAGGGTGACTCTTATGAGCACTACCTTCTGTCCAGGGCCGATAGCGTCTCGTATGAGCGCTACTTGACGGCCACTCTCTATTACTTGCTTGCATGAATCCGTTACAGCCCCTGCGTAGAACGTTGTCCTCTAAATTGCAATTCACATAGAATGGTTAGGAGCCTTTACTCATGCATACTTTTCTGTTAAGCTTTTATTATTCAGTTTATTGGAATGATATTATGTGTCTTGTTACGTCCCTCTGTGGACCTGGTGATCTCTCCAGGTGTGTGCTCTTGTCTTTCGCAAGTATTCTATCCGTGGCCATGATCGTCACTATTTCTTCGAGGATGATTGCACTTGGATCGTCTTTGTTTCGCTTGCCAAATTCATTTCTTTTCTCATATATTTTTCCTTTATTTTTTGGTAGTGGATTTGTCTCCATCCAACATATTGTATCAAGACAATTCATTATCATTATATGATATCTTTTATTCATTTATTTCTGTGTGGATGAGATTAGTTATGGTTCTACTGCATTTTACAGCTTATGTATTCTTACGGAGTTTCCATATATTGGAGTGTACTTCATATGTATACAGCTGGTATGTTTACGTACTTGGTCCTACGTATTTTGGGACTGGGGCGTTACATGTTTTTGTGGTGGCCCATGCAGGTCAGATAAATTGTTTGGTTACTTTACCGTACCAAGCAAGCCTGCGTATAGGATTAGAAGTCTAGGATCTCATCCACATACTTGACCTCCTTCCTCGATTCCATATTAGAACTATCGACTGCATCTTGCTTGATTCCTTCTATCATTATTCTTATCTTCCCTTCGTGCTTACTAGAGATTGACCCTACTAGTTAGATGTCCCAAACACCCTCAGCTTAATTCTTTAAGTTGGGTAGAATGCCCCACGACCGACACACCCTTGACCATTAAGGGAATACAAATAGTATTATCTAGACCATAGAGACTAGGGGAATTTAACCCATTTGGTCAACCAAGCCTTGGTCAATAAGACCATAGAATGATGGTATAGGAATAAACAAGGCTTAGATCCTTATAACTCTTAGACTATTCATATTTATTTTTATTTCATCTACCATTGTGCCTATGTTTTACTATCTAGATTAATGATGCTAATATAGCCTAGTATTTGCAAGCTAATTCCTTATCGAGCTTGATCAAGGCATATGCTATTGAGCGGCCGCTCATTAACATATTGTCAAATTAGAACCGGTACATGATGGTTTGATCAACCGAGTGCACTTTGGTTCGTCTTTTTTATATATCAATCTACGTGGATGGGATGTAGTTGAACTTTTCCTTTAGAAGTCCATCTACGACTGCCTTGAAAATTCTTTTGAAATTTATACGGCCGCCTTTGAACCACGTATTCGTAATCGATGATATCATCCTTGCACACCTTATTGCTTTCGCCTTCAACCATTTTAGAAGGACGAAGGCGTTATACTAGAACTTTCTCTAGCCTTCCTATCGACTATGACCATTCTCACTCGATGTTGCTATATCTTCACCCTAAACCACTCATCCTTTTCTTGGCCCTATATTCGCTATCATGAACCTTCCAAGTCACTTAATTTAGGCATGAACCTAACCGATCTCTTGTTCGTGCCTCAACCTACTAGGTCTCTAACTTATTTATCTTGATACCATATCATTCTCTATTGCATGATACTCTTGATTTAAACTTTAAATCCTTAACCCTTAATCTTCTACTCGTGCCTTAACTCGCGACCCTCGTAGCATTACCCGTATTAAATTCTATGATTTAGATCAGGATTTCTTACGACATGATTTTTTGTGAAAACATTGTCGTTGTTTGTTCTCCATCGATACCCCCTTGTGTCTTCTCACACCCTACTAATTCTTAATTTCGAGGAAAAAATTCTTTTAATTTGGGTAGGATGTAAAACCCCTAAATTTCTATAATATTTTTTTATCGATTTTGGTACTAATTTAAAATTTTTGTATTGTACGTCGCGTAGTCGTATTGTATGTCGCGCACGAAATTTTATTTTTCGTAATTGCTCGACGAGTGCGAATATGTACGAGCGTACATATTTTTTTTCTATTTTTATAGTTTCAAGATAATATATATAATAATTATTTTTGCCATTATACCAAACTTCTATGTTGGTTATTTTAAGCCTTTCTTTCTAATATTTATTAATAATAAATTATATTTCATTGTATACTAGAAAAGCATAATTTTGTATAAATAATTATGCATACATATTTCATAATCAATTATTAGTTTATTTTTAAATAATAAGGTAATTTTTGAAATTATTATTATAGTATTGTTTTGAAAACATATTTTGAAATTTTGTGGCAATTTAAATTTTGATTGGATTTTATGGATTGATTTAAATAAGTAAATTAATATCTATATTAGAAATTGATTTAATTTTAAACTAAAAGAATTTAATTGGATTTAAATTGGATTTGTATTTGGATTTGGATTTGATTGATTTTAAATTAAGTTGTGAATTATCTATCTTTGGGTTTAAACTACTCCTATCCTTATTCAACTGGGAATTCCCACATCCTATAAATAGGCAGGTACTCATCTATTATTTCTCCACAATTAATCTTCCACAAATTTTTCCACCACAAAAGTGAGTGCATCGTGTCCATGACCGTGTCCGTGTCCCATCCACTACTTATTTTCCTTTCCATATACATAAATTCCCCGCGTCTCGCAGGACATTTCTCCCAGCCCCTCCTCTGTTGTGTCGGACGCTCCCGACCCAACTTAAATCTAACCCTGTCCCCGTCTGCTGCTCAGAACCCGCTTTCCCGCCTCCGTCGCAACCTTCGGCACCACAACCGCCATCGTCCGACTCAGTTCCCTGCGACCACACTGTCGTTCCAGCCATCAACATCCCCGTCCCACCGTCCCAGCCATAATTCTCGACCATCTCACCTCTGCCGCCAGCGGCCGGACCCAGCCAGGCCGTCGTTCTCCGACCCAACACAATCAAACCCCCGTTACCCACACCAAAACCAATCTAGAATATGAACAAGATAACCTAACCTTAACCTGCGGCCAGCCGCCGACATCCAACCCGTGTTCGCCGTCTCCGCCGACGAACTCCAGCCACCGTGGCTGAGAACCGCCGAGCCGCCCGGCCGCCTCCTCCTAGCCGCGGTTAACCGCTCTGTGCCTCCGCGCCGCCGAACCCCCAAAATCCCTCTCTTCGACCGCAGCTCTCCGTCTTTCTCCTCCCTGTGCTTCTCCGCCGCCCCTCGACTCCGACTTCCCCATCTCTCCCCTCCGCCCGTGCCGAACCGCCGTCGCCGCACAGCCTCCGTGAAACCCTCTCTTCTCCACCTCCGCGCCGGACGACAGTCATCGATGAGAACCCCTTTCCTCCACCGCACTCTCCTCTCTTCTCCGCCTCTCTACCTCCGGCTCGTCCCCCTGTCACCATCACCCCTCCGCTTCCTTTCTCCTTTCTCTCTCTCTTTTCTCTCACTAATCCCTTCTCACTCCTCCGATCGTCTTCCCTCTCTCTTCCTTTCTTTCTTTCTCTCTTTCTATCACTAATTCTTTCTTTTATTTGTTACTGACAGCTGAGAAGGCCTACAGCTGAGGTTTGATTATTTTTTTATTTGGGATATTATTATTATTATCTTTACTATTATTGTTATTATTACTATTATTAGTATTATTATTATTGTTATTATTTTAGTTATGATTATTTCTGATTTTCAGTATAAGTATTTATAGTAATAGTATTTTTACTGATTAATATTATATGTACATGTGTACACAAGGTATTATGATTGTCATTATTATTAATAGTATTTTATATATATTTTTATTATTGACTAAGAATTATGGTTAATTTAGTTATTATTAGAAATTAGTTTTTTTTGTATAATTAGGTATAATAAGCTTTCAAAAATATATATACATATTTATACAAATATTATATTTGGCTTGGCCTTATTTTAAACTATAGTTTTAGAACCCTAGATAAATTTTCGAGATTTTTAATATTTATTTAAAAATATTTTGACCCGCAAATCTAATGATATTTTTGACTCAAATTAGGTTTGCCTTAAGTAATTATTTTTGTATTATGTAAAACTATGTTTGGAAATAGAGATTTAGCTAAAATATTATTTAACGAAACTAGAGTTTTGCTTTAAAAATGACTTCCGATTTTTTTTGTATTTAATTGAAAGCATATTTTGACTAATAATTTATATTTCATGTATTATAAAATATTTTTTTAAAACTAAACATATTATTTGACTTCCTACGATTTTTCTGCAACTCGTGATTCAACCCATCATTCCTATTCCTTTACCAATTTGTCACGACCTGCACCCACTTTTCGGATACGAGACGTGTCCAAGCCAGCCTACGCCGCAGAGTCGACGGTAGAACGCTGTCACGGCCAAGATGCTCAGAATCACCAAATATGAAAAATTATTGCTCATTCACAATTCTAGATTTATTACAACATCTATAACATTTACAATATTTAAAATTAAAGGAAATAAAATGTTTTCACATTTAATAAAAATTATACAACTGCTATCTATTTCTTGGTCGACCTCAGCATACCCAAGCCTTTCCCATGCTAAGAGTGATCGCGGCTAAACTTGAAAAATATTGGTTTCCAATCAGGAATGGAACAAGTACACAAACCGACGACAATGCAAAAACATAATAGAATTAACAAGATATGAAAATAGCATATGAGATATGAAAACTGGAAAGAAAACTGATGACATGGCATGATGGAGATAAAAAGGAAAAATAAAAGACATCTACCTAGGTGGTGTGAAATATCATCTTCAACATGTGAATGGCTAGGGGTAAATAAGGCACACTGCACGTGTCGTGTGCAGTTGCTAGCATTCACGAAAGACATGGGGGATAGTTCTGGGTAGTCCACATGTCTACTAAGATATTTCCTCTCCCAACAACTCCGTGTGATGAGCGTGTCAACAAGCAGCAAAATATATGTATAGACATGAAATGAAAAGACTACTATGAATCGGAAAGCAATCAGAAAGTGCACTTGTCTGAGGTCCTTAGCTGGAGAAACCAATAATACCAAACCACTCAATGAGCCACAATCAGTCAACACATGCAGAAGTCTCCGGATGCTGAAATAAACATTACCAACGTTCTAAGAATAGTCAAATTAGCTAGGATTGCCTGCCCTTAAGTCCAATTCTGGACACAGGGGCAAAACGGTAAATTTGGGCAAAAATGATGTCCGCCATTGGACCCGCTTTGAACCGAAAAGCGTGCCAGAGTCAATAGTTTCTAAAGTCGTCAAACTACATGTCTACGGATTCAGTTTTTCGATACGAACCCAACCGTATGTCCAAAGTTGGATTCCGGCGGGCCGTGCACAAAATCACCCGTTGAGTGGAACCGTAGGGCCCGCAAAACGGTAATTTTATCAACTATCTCAGAATTGGACCAAACTTGGCATACAGGACCAGAAAAATGATACGATCCTGTTGGTGCAAGTTTCGTCTTGATCTGACGAGCGTGCACAAAGTAATTAGAGTTTGTGCAAAGTGGTCGATATGGTGAATTTTGACGGATACGCATCCAATTCGCCGCGCACACGCGGCCAATTTGAATTCTGTCAAAGTCCACACGACCACGAAGCCGTTACGCAGCTTTTGATACTTTCGGTTCACGACCACGTCACCCGAAATGGCGGGACGCACGTCGTATCGAGTGATTTTCAATATTTCTAAACTGTTTTTACGTAGATAAATTCTCAACATTAAAAACTGTTTTATCTGTATGTAATTAGTAAAATTCAAAAATACGAAATAGGTTGCGATGTCCTATATGTTGTCAACAATTACCTTCAAATAGATTATCTAAACTGTCGAGGAATCGGCAAATACTTGCCTTCCAAAATGGATTCCAGAGATAGTTCTAGTACCCTGTTTTGATGGTTTTTCCCCAAGTTTTGGGAATTTCTGTAATTAATCTAGAGCAACCTTGGTCGATCTATTTGCAGGGTTGCGTAGGTGGTCAACTAGGCTATCAATAGAAATTTATGGGTCGAATAATCGTTGGGCGACGAGGGAGAAACACACCTCGAAAGTTGCTGCCATTCGCTGCTGTGTTCAGTTTATTGCGCACGGTTTCCCGCGCTTGGCCGACCTCCAGTGGCCTGCGCGGCCGCGCACGGTGGCCCAGGGCGGCGCGTGCGCGCGCGGGGTGGTGCGCCCAGGGCAGGGACGACGGCGTGTCGAGATAGGGTTTCGTTGCTTTCAAACTCTCTGGTATTATCGAGTATATATATACGGAAATAGCCGAATAGAGCTTCGGCTCTGGCTTCTCTATTCTCGACCCGGTTGGGCCCTATGGGCCTCTGGCCCGACTGGGTTGGGGTTCCCTCCTGTCTTATTTTGTCCTCTTCTTCTTTCTTATATATTTATCTATATATATACATAAATATATATGTACATTTATACATATATAAATACACACATAAATATATATTACATATACCTACTTATATATATCTTTATATAGATTTATACATACATACAATCATTATATTATATCTATATATACGTACACGTATCTATATATACGCACACGTATCTATATATACGTACACATATCTATGTATATATTAATATTTACACATATATGTACACAAGGTATTATATGTATTTATATATACACATACAAACCTATAATGTTAATATTTGTATTTACCTACGCATACACGTATATAATATATATATTTATATGTAAACATGCATATACACATATATATTTATAATTCCAGTACACAATTATATATCGTACATTAGTATATATATATATTCCTATTAATACAAGCTACAATAATGTAATTTATATATATAATGATATATACCTATATACCATAAATACAGACACAAATAATAAATATTACGTATAATCACTATTTGAAATTCGATCATTAATTTTATATACCGAAAATTCACAAATGAAATACATTGATATTTTATATATAAATAAAGACCTAATTTTTATATATTATAAATATACTTCTATATATAAACGCACACAAGTATCTATACAACTTAGATAAATCCCATAGGGTCCAAAATATTTGTTAAAGAAAATATTTATTAATTTATCAACAAACATTATTTAATATCAAGAACTCATAATATATATAGTTAACTACAATTTATGAAAATCGTCTACTAGTTTACTGAATTAAAATACTACTACTCAATGCATGTCTACAAGGACGTCTTGGGATGCACTACATGACTACCTGGGCTTGGGCTTGGTTTGGGTCCAGTCTGGGCCAATTTGGTACAACTGAGTCACTCAAAGTCAAATAATATTAATAATAAATAATTAACTATTTATAATAGTCATGTCACAATTTGGCCTGATTTTTTTAGTTAGAACGTCCCTATGGCTAGGTTTCCTCGGGCATGGCTAGTACACTTGTTATGGCACACTGCTACATCTCCCAAGCCACAATTCCTAGTCGTTTTGTGCTCCGTAACTCCACAAGGAATTAAGTCATCCATCGTAATAATTAACTAATTAATCATTTCTAAAATTTCTAAAATTACCATTTAAATAAAATAAATAATAATAAAATATTTTAAAACTTTCCGGGAAGGGGAGCTACAAATCTACCCACCTTAAAAATAATTTCGTCCTCGAAATTCTAATTCGTAACTATTCCTTAAAAATCACAGTCGACTATTTCCTTGATCTCTTCAAATTTAATTTCTTCAAAATATTTTATAGCTCTCTCTAGTCATTTGTAATTATGGAACCCCGAGGACTTCTACCCACCTTTGGTCACACTATTCCTCAAAACATGGTCACTAAAATATTATAACCTTCTAACTAATGACTAATAATTCTACCAAGGATATCTAGGACATATGGTATCTTTAATCTCCTATATCTATCAGACGACCAAATATTAAAATCAAGCAATATTCTAATATAACCTAAGAGTCTCTAATAAATTCTAGATAGCACGGTCATCCGTCATCCTGAAATAAGAAGGGACGAGAGTCAAGGGTACGAAAAACAAGGAGGTATAATCGAGAGCAAATCTGGAGTTTCAGGGCGACAGAGAGTTTCCAACGATACAGCTAAAAAAGGTGTTTACGAACCACTGACTTATTTGCTAGATTGGGCTACTCTGGTCTAGTCACTTGTTAAATCGAAGAACTCTTCGTTACTTAGGGTGGCCTACAATCCGTGCAATACAGAAGTCTCGTTCTCGAAATTCTAATTTCAGCAGGGTTCCATAACGGAACAGAATTTGAGAAATCAAGATTGTGGTCTTCATGGGTTCTCTATCTGGACATCACTCGTTGGTTTAATGAATCTTGGATTTCAATCTACATGGACTAGACAAGATCCCAACGATAAAACTATTCCTACTAGGTTAGGGTATTAGAATAGGTTTCTACCCAAGGGATTGAGCTAGTTGCCAGTCAGGTTGGTTAGATAAGTCCATAAGCCCAAATGCGCCTTCAGTGACTTTTGTGTTTTAAGTAGCACATGAGGCCTCAATTGAGTGGCACACTAGTGGCATGTGCATAGTGGACTTCGAGTAGGTCACAACCATATATTTGGTCGAAGGAAATGAGTCGAAGTTGAGGCTCTAGTGGAAGTCGGAAGGTATACCGGTATTATGGTAAGGGTTATAACTAATCCTTTTTACCTGAAAGTCGTACCATAAAATAGAGTACAAGGGGACGGGTTTGAGTGGGATGTGGTATACCTAGATGAAGGTGGACTCGTCTAGACCTTGCATGTGAAATTTGTTGGAAGATAACAGCTGGTCTCGTGCTCCAAATATTAGTGGCACGGTCGGGGACACAAAATGATCTAAATGGAAAGTGGGAGTCCATGGGGGCACTAACTATCGTTCTAATGGAATTTATTCTAATCAATCGGTAATTCTCGTATATCCCAAAATTTTAGAAGGCTCACAATCTACCTACCTTAGAAGCTAGGACACAGTTTTAGGAATAATGAGGTTAGAGGGTTGAGAGGAGGACATGTAACTCAAGGCAAGGTTCCAGTCACAGGGCTGGCCGATGGTAGCTACACTGGTGTATAAGCCATGGGGATACTCTATATCTATCTATCAATTGCGAGCTTTCGTCTTTCCAATCAGTGAAGACGAAAATAGTAAAGAGTTCAAAAGAGATGTCACTGAACACAATTACATGATTCAAGGGCGAATGTTTAATTCAAGAGGAATTGTCAAAGCAGTTGTCACGACCCGCTACCCAAATTGTCGGGCCGGGCCGAGTCATGTCCAGCCTACGCTTGAGATAAAACGTAGTAAGCTGTTCTAAAGACAACATGATAAGACTAAATGTGCCAACAGTTCTATAAGTGAATAAAAGTCATAAATGCTCCAAAAACAAAAGTCGTCTAATATAGAAATAAGTCCAAAGTACAAGTGATCTGAAATGTAAAACTGGATACATGTCCAGTTATAAAATATGTACACTAAATATCCCAAACAGTTAAGCAAACTAGACGAGTCTTCCCGTAGGAATATCTTCGTATGGCAAAGCCGGGTCCTCGGCAGTATCCCATAATATGTGTCGCAGAGTAACTCCTCCTCAGTAAGGACACCTACAACGTTATCCTGTCAGGACGGGAGCAAGTACTGAATCTAGTAAACTAGCATATGAAACATGGAAATGAACATAAGAGGAATAACTGGAAACACGGCATCACATAGTCTACCATGGCAAGGACACATATGTCATAGAGACAGATGCATATGTAATGTTTAAAACTGTAGCAGGTACGTGATCGGTCAATAGATGTACAATGTACTGAGGCACAATGTAAATAAAATGTACATACTTACAAGTCTACAAGCATAGGTTTACCTCCGTACAGAAATGCCGGGTAATGGCCTACGGCGCAGTAACATGTAAAATGATACTTTGCTCGGTACGTATAAGGGGGCATGATCACGTAAGCTACAAACAGTTTCCCCATAACCCAGGTTCTAATCATGTGAGAGATACATAAAGAATGTTCTAAGCATGTTAAATGTGGAAAGTACAACATGTGATATTTTAACTTGCTACCCCAAGGATTAGCATTTAACATGGTGGGATTTGTAGTTCATTGATGTAACAATATGTAAAGTTCGTAGAAAGTACTTGCCTCTAGCAAAGCAAAGCAAAGCAAGTTGTGATAAAAGTGCTATAGATGTCTGGTAACTCGTCACTGTAGAAATAAATACATAAACTTAGTTTTAACACTAAGCTAAAACACTAAGACACTAATTTGTGAAACACGACTTGTGACTGGGCATCTAGCCAAAATGATGATTTTAGCATAGGAGACCAACGTGGGGTGACACACTACTTTAACTATCTTTCTAGGGTCTTTACACTAGTGAGGAGTGAGGTTCAATACGGCTAAAACACCAAAATAACACAAAAAGTTACAAGTCGTAATTAATCAATAAATAAATCAAATGATCATTGTGTTTCAACAATATTTGAGATAGACAAAAAGCTTATTTTTACTTAAAGTAAAGTAACAAAAAGATCCTTGTTAATTATAGAAATTTGTTATAATTTTCCTGGAATTTATTAACCAGTACAAGTATTTTATAAAAATCAGTTTTCCTAAGTACACAGAAAATGAGTTTTGGTTTCATATGCCAAACTAGTGGCAAAACAGTAAATTAAATACTATAAATAATTATACTAAATTAGCAAAATTAACATAGTATCTAAATACTATTTTTCCAGAATTTTAGCAATATTTTAAGTATTTTTAGAAATCCAAAAACAACATCGCACATAATTAAAATTAAATAATTAATTATCTGCGTATTTTGTCCATGTATATAATTTGAACCAAAGTTCAAATACAGGACCCAAGGCCATGAATCATGTCCAATATGACTTGTACAGGTCTTGAATGTGTGAAAACACATTTGGGCCCAAAAACTCATGCTAGGCTTGGACACCAAATGGTTGCAGTAATTTAAATACATCCAAAAATACAAAGTGGTAAAAGTGCAAAATAAATATTAATATTTTAATAAGGCAAAATTATACATAGTAGTTATAAAAATATGATAAGTACATTTACATAGAAAAATAACTTACACTAAGTATAGTGAAATACATATAAAAAATGGTATACATATATAATAATATATATACACATAAATATAGATATTTACATAAAGGATATATATATGTTTAAAAATTACATATATATATATATATATATATATATATATATATATATATATGTATAACAAAATACTTAACTATAATATATATATATATATGTATATATATATATATATGTGTACATATATATATATATATATATATATATATATATATATATATATATATATATATTTTAAAAATATATATATATATGTAATTTTTTTTAATATATATATATATATATATATATATATATATATATATATATATATATATATATAGGCCTCAAAAATATAGTCACGCTGAGTTAATACAGCCTGTCAGAAAAATATCTAAAAGACACGCAGAGTTCTATCAAATCATTTCCTCAAAAGTACGCAGAGTTCAAAATGGTACTCAAAGACAGCTCACCATTTGTCAGATTGTAATTATGACTGACAACACAACAGTCAATAAACGTCTCCTCGTATGCCACGTATGCACGAGATTCAAGAGATCTCAGCCGACTATTGCATGATTTTTGAAATCTTCTTCAACAAGATTTGGTCTTCATCAAGTTGGCGTACCAAAAAGAGCTTATCATCATTTAATGTGACTGACAAAAGCAATCAATGTCAGAGATTTTGTGTCAGTCGAGGCACGTCGAATCAAGACAGCTGGCCGTTCTGACTCAAGTCGGCGTGCATTTTGAACTTCAGTGTTCTGACTCAATTCTGCGTGCATTTTGAACTTCAGTGTTCCTGACTCAAGTTTGCGTGTATTCTGAGCCTTCTGCCTCAAGTTTCGTGTATTCTGAACCTTTTGCCTCAAGTCTGCGTGCATTCTGAGCCCTCTGCCTCAAGTCTGCGTATATTTTGAGCCTAAGTATTTCTGCTGTAAGTCAGCGTGGATTTTTCATCTCAACAGGGATTTCATCCTCAACCAGTTAACGGATTATCATCTCAAATTATCAAATTGGAGTATGTGGCAGACATGCCACGGATCTCTCGTATGCGTGCCCCAGTAACTTGCACACGACTCATGCATGATTGCCATGTGTCCAACAGTTACGGGTCACTTCCAGTAACTGCTCATCAACCTTGCGTACGATTGAGTCCTGCGTGACTATCAACTATGCATAGGTTATGAAGACAGTTATCTTTTTAGTTATTTTTTACTCTATAAATAGAGTTCTTTTCTCATTCATTGTACAGATATACAGAATATCTAAATTGCTGTCAAATTCTTGAGAGCTTTTCTTCTTCGCATCGTCCAAGGGATAAAGCGATCGTCTTCTAGATCGGATTCCTACAGTTGTATTTTCCCAGAATCAAAATAAATAAAGTGAATTTATTTATGGAAAACAAATTGGCGACTCTGCTGGGGAAATCCATCTCCTCTTCTGAGATGGCCACAACTCAATGCGACGCTTCGTCGGTCGGATCGACGTAGAAGGTGATATCGATTCAGTTCAATCAACTCGCCTATGAAGAAATGCAGCAGGCTAAGGGTGGCAAGCACACTTCAGCCTCTATCACCACCGCCAAATCAAAGGGACGATCTGTCTACGTCCCTAAGAATCTGTTAGCAACCAAAGATGGTGAAGTTTCTGCCACAGTGTCCGTTACTAACACTGGCAAGAACTCCACTGCAGGCACGTATACTCCTGTGTGCTCGAAGACGACAGCATCCAAAAGATACGCTAACAGTGATGGCTTCTTAGCCAAATCTGTTTCCGTAGTCACACAGTCCAAAAGTCACGCTGACAGTACTGGCTCTTTAGCTAAACCTGTTCCAGCGTGCATTTCCAAACCCAAAAATCACGCTGACAGCACTGGTTCTTTAACCAAGCATGTCTCAGCGTGTATTCTGTACGCATCATCCACCAAGTCAGCTCTCCATGACTCAGCATGCGTACCGAAATCTGGCTTTTTAGCCAAGACTTTATATGCTGACAGCACTGGCTCCTTAGCCAAATTGTCACCAGCATATTCTAAGAAAAATAGCTCTTTAGCTATTTCTTCTTCCTTGCCAAGTTCTGCTAGAACTGGGGGTAGTCTTGCTATGGCTCCTCCACAAATGGTTCACAAAGTTCCTTCGAATAGGAACAACTCTTTAGTTGTTTCTTCTGTTCCTGTAGTGTTTACTTCAGGAACAGCTTTGGCTGACAGTTTTGTTAGTCAAATAAAAGAAAATAGTCTTTTGACTACTCTTCCTTCTGGACATTCTATGTCTCAAAACTTGAACAAGTCTAAAAAGAAACGTTTCTTAATGTCTTCTTCTACGACTTCTTCAAATTGGGCACAGAATTTGTCTCTACAAAATGGTTTGTTACCAACTCCTAGTCAAGAGAATGGTTCAACTCTTCCTTCTCTGCAAATATCCAGATCAATGGAAGGAAAACTTCAAGTATCAAAGACCAATGTTTTACCTCCAACAGATCTAAGAACGAAACTTAATCAATCCCATTTGGGAAATACTTCTGGTGTTAAGAAACCATACCAATCGGAAACGTAAGTAAGAGATCCGGATGCAGAATATGCCAAAAATTATGTTGCTCAGATTAATCATTCCTTGTATAATCAAGAGCCGGCAAAATCCAAGAACAAGAAATGTATTCCTAAAAATACACAAAGATCGTTCTCAAATATACCTCAATCTTCACATACAGATTTGCGAGAACATCTTCAACAAAAAAAGAGGAATAATTCTCTGTCAAGGGATTATGACCATGCTGATCATGATTGTGACTTCTAACCAAGGGTCATAATTTAATGCAGATGTCAAACTAAATGACAGTCTGTCTTTAATCAGATCCAGTGTGAACCTATGTCTGATGAAAATGAACCTCTTTTCGCTTCTATCAACATGACCTCTCGGGATACTGGGGGTGGAACTGATAGTCAAGATGGGGTATATAGAGGCACCAGATCAAGAGTCCTGGCTTCTAATCAAAGAACTTCGGTTTCTGAAGACTATTCTGAATTCCTTGGAGAATCCAACTTCCCACCTCTTTCTACTAGGGGTAGTTCTCCTACAACTGATTTTGATACACAAAGCAATGATTCAGAACAAACAGTATCATCAATAGTCCCTCGTATAGTCACAACTTATATGGTGGATGGGAATACTAAATTAAACAATGAACCTTCTTCTTCGATGACTCCCCAAGACCAAAGAATTGCTTCTTTGGAACAACAAATGAAGTCTATGGCTGATACTATGAAGTCAATGTATGAACTTATGGCAACCCAGCTGCAAAATCGACAGACTGTACCTGACGCCATACTAATTGACACTGGTGTAAATCTAGTGCATGTTCCTCCAGCAGTACAATCCAATATCCCTGGGCAAGCACAACCAATTCCTAGCCATTCGGGAGCTGGGGGTAGCGCTTATAATGCTGTCCCTCCTCCTAATTATTCTCTACAAGCTACAACTCCACAATCTTTTGGAGTCGTTACTGAAGAATTGAGGAATCTCCGAACCCAATTTGAGGCATTCAAGCAGAAAGACGATTTACAAAGGTTAGGTATCAAGCAACCTTATCCAATAGAATGGAAGCAAGTATCATATCCTCCTAAATACAAGCCTCCTACTATCTCATTCTTTGATGGAACCACTTCTCCGAGTCAGTTTCTCAATCACTTTGAAGTGATGACTGACCAGCTACAACCAAGTGACGCCCTCCTTACTCGAGTGTTTGTCGGATGTCTCAAGGGAACAGCTTATGAATGGTATAGAAGTCTCCCTGATGGGTGTATTACATCATTTGCCGGCTTCAAACAAATATTTCTTGAGCGGTTCTATGAAGGGCTCAATGACATGACTATGTCTGCTCTTATAAGAATCAAACAGAAAAATAATGAAACTACTGAGGATTTCATTGAACGGTTTTGAAGAGAAGCTTTGAAGATGCCTCTTGGAACTCCTGATGCTGTCACCATTGACACGTGTAAGTCGAATCTGTTACCAATCATCAGAATATGGACAGGATCTACTCAATTTCAAGATTGGCCTTCCTTCATAGTTAGCGCCAAAGCCGCAGAAATTAGTGCTGAAACCTTCAAAGGTTTAGGGGTGCAGATGACTCCCAAAGAAACAAGTCAAAGTACTAGCAATAGTGCTAAATCCAATACTCGCAAGGGAAAAGAAGCCCTTGATGTTAATCTCCAGAATAAAGATGCATTGACTTTTCAAACTACTCCTGTCTCTACGAATCAACAACCAAGAGCACCTCGCCCCAAAGAAGAATATTCTTTTAACGACGATGACGTCCTTGGTATCTTTGAATGTCTACTTAAAGGTAATAAAATACAATTACCTGACATCAAGAAACCTGATGAAGCTGGTAAGACAGATCATCCTAAATACTGTCCGTACCATAGAATGTTGGGTCACACAGCTCGTATATGTTATGTACTGAAAGGAAAAATCCAGGAAATGATCAAATCTGGAGCTGTCACTCACTCCGAAAGAAAAGACCGTCACCTCTAACGTTGTCTCTATGCAATTTGAAGATTTTCCTCCTCAACTCCTTGAAAGCGGGATCGTTCCTATTCCCAAGGCAACTCTTGAAATCGTGAATATTCCCCCTCCACAGTCTGAAGGATTAGTACCGATCACTATTGAAACAGGAGAAATCATATGGATTCATCCCGATCTAGTGGCAGATTTTGAATCTCCTCCCCTTCAAAAGACTACTTCCCTAAAATCTAAGAAGGCTGAAAAAATTAAGTCATGTCATATGACTTCTTTCGGATCTACTTCCGACACCGAACCAAAAGATAAATAAGAAGCACTTGCTGGTGCTACTAGAACAGGGAAACATTATCTAAAGGATTATTCCAAGAGTCCTGAAGATACTCCTGATATCTCTCCAGCTGACAAAGATACCCCTGATGTTCCTCATGAAGAAGAATCATCCACTGCACCTGTTCCTTCAACTACACCGGTTGTACCTATTCCTTCCAAGCCCACAGTACTTGAGAAAGGCAAACAACAAGCTCGCTTCGATAAACCAATCAAGAAATCCCCTCCCCTTGGCCTTCAGAAGCCTTATAACTTTGACATTTTAGCTCAACTCGCTAATACTCCAGCTAGAATGTCCCTCTTTGAACTTCTATGTCTTTCTAAAGAGACTCGGGAGACATTAAGTGAGGCACTTCTTCAGGCTGACTCTTGTCTCGCACAATTAAAGAAGCCAGATGAAGAACCTGTTACTTGCTTACATTGCAATAGCGTATCGGAGATCATCCCGAATATCACCTTTACACAAGATGACATGTTATTGGAGGATAATCGACATGATTGGCCTCTCTACTACACCGGTTATATCGATACGATGAAGATAGATCGTATTCTTATTGATCCAGGGTCTGTTTTAAGCATAATGCCAAAGAGTCTGCTGGATGAATTAAAAATCCCTCTTCACAAACTTTCCAAGACGGTCACTACTATATTGGGATTCAATCAAAGCCGAAGCGAGCCTTTGGGAAAGATTCATCTGAAACTTCAAATAGGCGATTTCAGATCCAAAGTCACTTTCTATGTGATCGAGATCATGGGATCTTATAATCTTCTCCTGGGAAGACCCTTCCTTCATGAAAATAATGTGGTGCCTTCTACTCTTCATCAGTGCTTCAAATACATTGACAGCAATGGAAAGGTACAAAAGGAAGTTGCTGATATAAATCCTTTCCGTGGGGTTGAAGCTTATTTCAGTGATTCCCGGATGTACAAAGAGGAGTATACAAAAATAGTATAAGCTATGGAAAAAGAAGATCCGCAAAGTGAGACCTTAATAATTCCTGTTAAAGGTCGAACTACTCAGCAATAGTCTCCTAAACCCTCTGGAGAAGGTCCTTTCATTATTCCAGTGAGCGGACGTATCTCTCCATTACCTCAATCATCTACCCAAGATACACTGATCATTTCTGTCAGTGGGCGTACTATATTTTCTGCATCTTCACCTATAAAACAGGACACTCTGGTAATCCCTGTTGGTGGGCGAACTACTTTTCCATCTCAAGCTTTAAGGGAGCTCACCTCTTCTGAGCCATTTGTGATCGATCTTAATCGAAACAAAACTCTTTCTCGTTCTTCTTCTCCCCCTTTAGTCATTGATTTGGCTAAGATTTCTAAGGTTCAACCTCCTTCTGATGTAAATACTACTACTTTTGAATTTAATGAAATATCTCCGTCTTTGCAGTATATCGATGTTTGTAATCATGTTCATAGTTATTTGCATTTGTTAGATGACTTGAAAACAATAACCATAGGAGTTGTACAGACTTTTCATACAGAAGTATCCTTAGAGTCAGTACAAAATTCATGTTTTCTAGTACCTAGCAGAAAACCAGAAGACATCAACTTTGAAGATGATGATAGAAATGATGATTCTAGAAGATTACAGTTGCGTCGTTATAGCCAGCAATCTAAAGATATTATCAAAAATATCGGTTATGACTTCAGAACTGGCCTCAGTAATGGGAAAGGAAGAAGAATGCCTGTTCGGATTCCTTCTCTAAAATATGGAAGGACAAAATATGGATTGGGTTATATTGCTCCTACTTCCTTCATCAATATCATCCATGAAGATCCCGAATCTGACAAAGATAAAAGATCTGATTCTTCTAGTTCCTCCTCTTGGGATTCTGATACAAGTATCGGTGACTTCCACCGTAACATTCTATCTTCCAACATGGTTTCCGTTGACGGTCCTGAAGAAAATAAAGAAGACGAATTTGAAATCTCATCCGAATCAGAACAATGGGTCCAAAGGTTAGATAATCAATGGGAGTTTAGATTCGAGCAAAGAGAGCCGCCGACTGAAGATAAACTCGTTCAAATAGATGTTGGTGAAGAGGGATCCCCCAAACCAATATTCATTAGTGAAAGTCTTTCAGAAACTGATAAGCAAGACATGATCAAACTTATTCGCGAATACATCGACGTCTTCGCTTGGAGTTATGAAGATATGCCAGGACTTGATCCACAGATCGCAACTCACAAACTCAATATCATGCCAAATGCTAAACCGGTCAAGCAACAACAGCGACGATTCCGTCCAGATATTATGGATGCAATTGAAGCCGAAGTTAATAAACTCATGGCTTCTGGGTTTATCAGAGAGGAACAACATCCTGATTGGGTGGCTAATATAGTTCCTGTCCTTAAAAAGACTGGCAAGATCAGAGTATGCATAAACTATCGTGATCTCAATACAGCATGTCCTAAAGACGAGTTCCCTCTACCAATTACTGATGTTATGATCGATAATACCTGTGGTTTTGAACGGATGTCATTCATGGATGGGTATTCTGGATATAATCAAATTAAAATGTTTCTAGATGACGAAAAACACACTTCCTTCAGAACGCCGATCGGTACATACTGTTATACAATGATGCCATTCGGTCTCAAGAATGCAGGAGCAACCTATCAACGTGCCATGAGCACTATATTCCGTAAAAATTTGCAGAAAATAGTCGAATGCTACGTTGATGATATTGCAGTCAAAAGTCGACAAAAGGAGGATCACATCCAAGATTTGAAAACTATATTTGATCTAATGCGTCGCATCAATTAAGGATGAACCCTACTAAGTCCTTCTTAGGCGTCTCTAGTGGCAAATTTCTCGGCTTCGTCATTACCTCGAAAGGTATACACGTAGATCCCGAGAAGATCAAAGCCATCCAAGAGATGCGTCCTCCACGCACCTTAAAAGAGCTACGAGGATTTCAAGGAAGGATCGCTTATATCAGGAGATTCATCTCTAATCTTTCAGGACGCTGCA
>JANAVB010035592.1:0-75425 GCA_029216955.1 Iris pallida
TTCGATCAATCTGATGCCACGTACCCTATTGTCATACCACGTGTATAACA
Organism: Iris pallida; assembly: GCA_029216955.1. Taxonomy (NCBI): domain Eukaryota; kingdom Viridiplantae; phylum Streptophyta; class Magnoliopsida; order Asparagales; family Iridaceae; genus Iris; species Iris pallida. The sequence goes on from JANAVB010035592.1 coordinate 51, forward strand.
GCAGAAATCTGAGTCGCAGAAAGTTGGGCCGCATAAGGCTGGCCACGTGTCAAGGCTGCCTAAGAGTGCCGCCTGAATATTTGGGCCGCATGGTAATGATTTGAGCCGCATGAGTATGAGTGAACCACATGGAGATAGTCCTCGTGAGCCCATGAGGATGGTCATCGTGAGCCGCATGGGGCTGGTCTTCGTGAGCCGCATGGGCTAATCTTCGTGAGCCGCATGGGGCCGATCTTCGTTAGCCGTATGGGGAAGCCTCCGCTTGGGCCGCATGGAGTCTCCGCTTGAGCCGCATACGATTGTCCACGTGTCATGGCCGTATGACAGTTTCTGAATCTTGGGGGATCGTGTCAGAGATTTTCTTCGCTTCCCAAGGAGTCCATCATTATGAGGAGTCATAATGATATCTTTGTGTCAGAACTGTCACCCTATCAGAGCTGTCAGCCGTCAAGGCATTTAATACAGTAAGGGACAAGCGAGAGAGCTATTTGCAGGCTACGTATCTCCTCTCTGAGCCGCATAGAGCTTACTTGAGCTACATAGGCGTTTGAACCGCATGGATACCTGAGCCGTATGACTCTCTGAGCCGCATGGGGTTCTCTGGCCGAATGGATCTTTCTGTATTATTTTCCATGCTTTTACAAGACCCCCTTCAAAGTTTTTAATTTGCAAAATTAAATACTTTGAATAAGAAGCATGGCCATGTATTCTTCTGGCCGCATATGATGTCTCGGCCGCATGGGTGTCTCAGCCTCATGGATGACTCGGCCCCATGGATGACTCGGCCACATGGATATTTCGACCGCATTGATGACTCGGCCGCATGAATGATTCGGCCGTATGGACTTTCGGGCCGCATAGCTATCTCAGCCGTGGGGACTTTCTGCCACGTTATCTTGCTACGTATAGGGATCTTTTGCATTAAATGCTGTTGATTTGCTGTCAGTTTTGAGGTCACTTTTTGGGACGGGATCCCAGGAGTCTGGCCTTCATTTTAGGCGGCTCGCCTCGACAACCGAAGAGTTGGTTTTCGTTCTGTACGAGAATTGAAGCGCCTTGGTTCTGTTTATAAATATGGATGAGTTCAGTCGGAGGGATTTCATTACTTTCTCCTTCGTCTCCAACTGTTGCTGTCTTTTCTTTCTTTCCCTATTTTCATTCTTCGACTGTCGAAAATGGCCCCCAACCTTCCAAGGTCATCTCCGCTGCTACGAAAGGCAAGAAGGTGCTTCCTCGTCGGCCGCCGTGCCCGAAGTGCATCCTGATGTTCGCCCCACTTTCAAGGGTAAGAAATGGATTTGAATACTTTGAACCCCCCAAGGACCCATGGCTCTGTTGCATAACATATGCACAAGCTTTTATCTTTCATTTTCATTGAACTGCCCAAGCTCGACCATGATGGAGCCGTATATGTTGTATGGCCGCATAACCCTCTAATATTCGAGCCGCAAGGGCATACCCTACGTTTTGAGCTGCATGAGAAAGAGTTGAGCCGCAGGAGTGCTTTTCGGGTTTGAACCGCATGGAACCTCCTTTGAGCGGAACCGCATATATCCCTAACAACCTGGCCCCGCATAGAATTTTGCTGAGTCGTGCCGTATAAACTCCTCTGCGAGATAGAACCGCATAAGTTTTAATCCGAGCCGCATAAGCTATCGAATCAGTGTCACATGGGACTCCCAACTGAATTGGGCCGCATGAAGCTGTGTTGACCCGAGCCGCATAGGCTCTACTGAAGCCGTGTCACGTGAAACCCAGTTGAATTGGGCCGCATAAGTCTTCGTCGATCCGAGCCGCATAGGCTCATAGAAACTTCTTTTTGAGAAACTCTAAGTAGTTTCGTTTTAAACTTATTTTTTAAGTCCTATTCTTTTATCCTTTTCCAGTGAACATCCCAACCAACCCGGCTGGAGAGCTTCTAGTGGGTTCAGCTTAGTTTGCCATGGGTGTAGGATCTAATTCGACATATTACAGAACAACTTCCCCCTAATGAGCCTTTGGAGAGGGTAGCTTCCATCAACAACCAGCCCTTCCATTTTCTTTGCACTATGATGAATTCAGAGAAACTGGACGGAGAATATCTGAAACCAGCTTTTCTCTTTGGAGATGCTTTATCCGTAAAGAACTCTCGAATGCTAGATGTTTTTGAGAACTGGGACTTCACTGTGGACGGTGTGGATATCCATGTTCCCCGAGATGGAACGACATTTTCCTCTCTTATGGTTTAATATGGTGCCGTTGAGCAGGAGAATGGCGGGCTCCCTGACTCCCACCCAACAGGGGATGTTCGTGGGCAACATCCATTATAATATGAGTATTAGGTCAGCATGTACAAGTAGGGAGTCAGTCAGCCGGAGTGTGATGGGGCTGTTTCTTGGTACTTTTATAAACGTGTCTGGGCCCAACTTCACTTTTACCCGAGCTGATACCTTCCCGAATCAGCTCGCTTGCTATCCTGTGGGCAGGTTGTCGCTGCTGAATTGGTTAAACCCCATTCCCACATGGACCAATCTTTCCTTATCGATCCTGAGGAACTACGAGGAACTTCTTCGGGAGATTGACCATTACTACGCCATTCGGGGCACTTGTTACGGATTGTCCATTAACAAGCCGCTGTTCATGGCCCTTTTGGAGATGTATAGCCGGCGTACGGGGACTTTTTTCGCGCCCGGAGGGGAGTTAGGACTTTCTCTCTCCATGAGATGCATGTCGTTTCCAAGCTGCCGTGGGGAGGCAAGGCATTTGAAGTATACACCCCAACGAATGAGGAATTCGATGATCTGGATCAACAATTTCCTGGTTTCGTCCCTGTGTACCGGGAGCTGCTGTACCACCATAGCATCTGTCACCAGACTGCTATTAAGTAGAATAATAGTTCAGAAGGGAATGCCCCCCATACTACGGCCTGGGTCGCGTATCTTTTCAAATTACGTCCTTCCGGCCGGGTTTCCTCGAGGTCCCCAAATTCAGGCAGAGGTAAAGGACCTGATGTTTAATGCAAAAAGGTCGAGGTCCACCCATGATAGATTTGGGAGCCGTACCGACTCCTTCAGTTATTTCTACTACGGTACCCGGCAGATGTCCGAGAAAGCTATTTTGGCCGGGTTCTTGATGGTATGGCTACGAAATTGCGTAGTCTCGGGAGGGATAGATTCAATGGAAAGGATCAACCGCCACTTCATTCTCTCGACTGTAAAGCTGGTCTTCAAAGTAAGACTGGCGCTTCTTTCGGCTATGGTGTGTAGCATACACCACGGCCACCGTGCCTTTTCGTCTAAAGTCATTGCTCGTGAGATAAAGCTGGACTTTAAGCGGATAGAGCTACCATACCACTATCTCATGGGGTGGTTATTGATGCACTATAGGTCATTGATGAGCCCCGGGACAGAGGATGATGTCACCGCTGTTCAATCCTTCCTTTTTCGATACCGCCATCAATCTTGGAAGTATCACCATGACGGCTTGTCGGAGGGCATTGACGAGAGTTGACGGGCCCGACTTCTTTCTGTCTCTTCTTTAGTTTACCCCTAGAGAAGTGAAGGGGGTACACATTGATGGCATTGAGCCTCCCCAGCTCTTATCTGAGAAGATGCTTCTATGGCTGCGCAACATTCGACCCACGCACCTAGTATATCGTTATCGAAATAACGTATACTTGGAGCCTTATTTGCCTAGCAGGTTTTCTCGTCAATTTGGATATAGTCAGTGTTCCTTGACTACCCCGGCACTTGTCTGGGCTTCGAGGGCAGTGTCCTTGACGGCATCCTGGCCTGGCATTATTATAATGTTGTTCATACCAGGGCTAGCTTCTCAGTCCCTCACGCCAATACGCAAGGGGATATTCTGTACATGGCGGCTCTTTATCACGTTGCGGCGAGCAAATCTCCTGTGAACTTTGATATGAACACCAGCTTCATTGTCGGGACCGGCTTGGCAGAAAATCCCGAGGGGGAAGAGAAAGAGAGGGGCGAATAGGGTTCCTGTGCCAGACTTGGAGTCCACTGCGACGGACGAAGAGGATGACGGGCAGGCCGCCGATGACTCGTCGCATTCTTCGGACGAGGAGGTGGGGGACCAGCCTCCTACTGTGCCAGATAAAGAGATGGAGGATCATCCACCTGTTGTGCCTGGTGCTTCGCGCCCACGAGGCATGCGTCTGTCCACTGAAGATGACAGGATCTACTCCACAAAGCGGGCTGCGGTAAGACATCGCAGGCTGTTTATTGATGTTGACGCTATTTCTGAGGTGATTGGAATTTCAACCGCATTTTTCTTATTTTTCTAAATTACGGCCTAATCATTTTTTTCTTTTTGCTCCTTGTAGGCGTCCGGGGAGTCTGCTTCTCGGGACTCGACTACTGAAGTCGATCCAGCCTTGTCTACTTTGATCCATGATATGTGCACCGCTATCACATCTGCTGGGGTTCTTTCGGAGGCGACCGGGGAGTCTTTGCGGAGGCCTTAACCCATGGGGGCGGGGGTTCTCCTGCGCCTGTCCCGGACATAACTGAATTTCAACAGGATGACACTGTCCTGGCTGGCTCCCCTTCAGGGGTGGCTGGGGCAGAGAAACCGATTTAATTCGAGTTGGAAGCTGTGGGTGGGGAAACCATGCTAGCTTCGAACGAGCCGCAACCTCCGTGCTCTTCCCTGGGTGAGACAAACCAGCTTCTTAACTTGTGAGGAGGCCTTTTTGCTTCTATCATCCTGTCCTCCGTGGATTAATGATTGCTCTGGACGTGTAGGTCCCACCCCTTTATTGCCGGTGACGAACATTGCCGAGTTGGACTCTACTGGGGGGATATGATGGAAGCACGTGTGCCTCCTTCTTTTCCAGCCCATACTGAGGGGCCTTCAGCTGGGTCAAGTTCGGGAGCCTTGGTGATAGCACAGTTGGGGCAAGGGACGACGCTTTTCGCGCCATCCTCTGCGAATAGGGTTTCGGAAGTTTTTCTGCTCTACCAAGTATCCAGACTCTTCGGGCGGCGAAAGAGGAGCTAGCTGCGATCCATGCATCTTTTCGCACAGAATTCGTTTCCCTGGTGACAAGAACGACAAGTTCTGAGGCTACTCCTTCGGTACTGCCTGCCACACTCCCTTTGACGCCGTCCTCTACAGCAGTTTTGGATGAAGTATCCCAGGATGTGGTCGACAGTTTCCATCGCCACCTGAAGAGGGGGATTGAGGCAGCTGTGGAGAGGGGGACTCCCTTTGCTATGGCCCGTCAATGCGTCGGTGGTTAAATTAATATCCTTAGAACACTTTTCGGTGGGGCGGGACTAGCGACGCTTCTGGAGCCTAAGCTGTTAGAGGCCGATCGTCTCGTGGCCCAGTTTCGTGTACTACGACAAGCTGATCTATCAGTGGCAATAGATCAAGAGCGTACTTTCCTCACAACCACGGTAGAGAAGGTGAGGGTTGCTTGCAAATCGCTCAAGCCAGCTATATTGGATCGCCGGGACCTGACTGAGTTGTACGATCAATGGAGCCGTCGTACTGAAGATTGCGCGGCTCGGGAAGCGACTGCCTCTCGCGGGGTAACTGACACCCGGGAGCAGATTCTCGAGCTTCAGAGGAAGCTGGCTTTCCTGGAGTCCGAGCTCGAATCTGCTCGTACTGAGAAAGAGATTGCTATTCAGGAGGCTGACAAATTTAGTAGAGCTTCTGCCAACCTGGAACTTGCTTTGAAGAAGATGGAAACTGATTGGCAGACATATGTGTACTTGAATGATGCAGAGCAGTTGTCCCGGGAGGCCGAGCGCCGCGCCAGGCAGCGGCTTGAGCGAGGGACTACCTTGGTGAGAAATCGTCTTTTGGAATTGTGTAATGCCGAACTATAGCCGGCCTTTTCTTGTTTCTGTTTCCTTTTCTTTTCTCTTTGAGAGGGACGTGGTCCCAAAACATGTAATGTTTTTTTTTTGTCTATCAAATAAAGAGTACTTTCCATTCTCCCTTCATTTGTATTGCTTGTTTGTGCCTGTGGTATTGTGGAGATGTTTGCCCCGCATGGGGACTTGTTTGTGGACCTATTACCCATGGCATACCTTGGTTTTAGGTACAGGTAACAAGTTTGACTGGGGATACTTAGAACAGTTCCACGGCAAGGTGGTCGTGGACGTTCGGGGTATTGGGAGATAGAATGCCATGGAGCAGCTGGGCTCCCGGGGCATGATGAGGAATGGTGGGCCTGTACTAAGAGACTTAACAAAGGAAATTTGTAGGCCTATTATCCTTGGCGTGCCCCGACTTAGGATACGGATAATAGGATAAAGGGGAACCAACATACTTACTCAGAGGTAATAAGGACATGGCAAGTATAAGGGTTTTAAACGTAGAGTCTTCCTACTCAGAGGTAATGAGGACATGGCAGGAGTGGACTCAACGGAAGATATTTGTGGTCCACCGAGGACATTTGTGGGCCTATTACCCTTGGCGTACCCTGGTTCAGGGGGGTAATAAGACGAGAGAGGACCAACATACTTACTCAGAGGTAATGAGGACATGGTAAGTATGGAGGTTTTACCGTGGAGTCTTCCTGCTCAGAGGTAATGAGGACATGGCAGGAGTGGACTCGACGGTGAATATTTGTGGACCTATTAGCCTTGGCGTACTTCGATTGTGGGTACATATAATAAGTCGAAAGGGAACCATCATACTTACTCAGAGGTAATGAGGACATGGTAAGCATGAAAGTTTCTTCGACGGAGCCTTCCCATTCAGAGGTAATGAGGACATGACAGGAGTGGGCTCAATGAAGAAGGGTACATAAAATGACTCAGAGGTAATGAGCACATGGAAGTTTTATGTAAAGGGGTGATTTATTTTTGGCGGAAGTGAAACGACTCAGAGGTAATGAGGACATGGCCGTTTTAGAAATTTGTGGATCGGTTACCCTTTTTGTGCACTGGGAGTGCGGGTAGTAGATCATGAGGGAGGATCTCTATCAAGAAGTTCAGAGGTATGGTCATACATGACTTATTATCTGAAAGAGTGACCAGAATGTGAGTTCAGAGGCACCAGCGGGTACATGACTCGATAATCTGGAATTTGGAAATGTGAGTTCAGAGGCACCAGCGGATACATGACTCGATAATCTGGAATGTTGTGAATGTGAGTTCAGCGGCACCAGCGGGTACATGACTCAATAATCTGGAGTGTTGTGGATGTGAGTTCAGCGGCACCTGCAGGTACATAACTCAATAATCTGGAGAACTGTGAAAGTGAGTTCAGCCCAACGGGTACAAGACTCAATGATCTGGAATATCGTTTAGACATAATATTTCTTCAGGAACTTGTCGTTGACGGGCAACATGAGCAAGTTTTCATTTTGTTCTGTGAGATGGTAAGCACCGTTGGAGAATACAGCCTCGATGATAAAGGGACCTTCCTATTTTGGCTGGAACTTGCCGGCGGTCTTGTGAGTCATGACCATCGGCCTCCGGACTGCCAGACGAGATCGCCCACCTGGAATGTTCTAATTTTAACCTTCTTGTTGAAGGCTCCAAAGATGCGTGCATCGTATAGCTCGATCCTTTGCTGAGCCAGGAGGCACTTTTCATCTAAGGCCTCTAACTCTTGCAGTCGGCGACGGTAGTTATCATCCGTCGTTAATTGATAAGTGAGGGCGACACGGAGTAAGGGTATTTGATTCTCCAATAGGAGAACTGCCTCACTCCCGTATACCAGGGAGAATGGTGTGTTCCCTGTGTTCGTTCGGATTATGGTACGGTATGTCCACAAGCATTCACCAAGCTTCTCGTTCCAGTCGTGTTTATTGGACAACATGAACTTCTTGAGTAACTTGATAATGGTTTTGTTGAATGCTTCTGCCAACCCATTCGCTGTTGGATTGTATGGCATCGAAGTAATATTCTGGATGCGGTGCTTATCACCAAACCGATAGAAGGCATGGCTTGCAAACTGCGGACCATTATCGTGGATGATCCTTCGGACAGTCCAAAGCGATAGATGACGTAATGCTTAAGGAAGCTGATCACGTTTGAAGTCTTTACTTCTACAAGCGGGACAGCTTTCGCCCATTTGGAGAAGTAATCTGTGATGACAAGTATAAAACGGTGTCCTCGGGAAGAAGACGGAGTGATCGGACCGATGATATCCATTCCCCATGCTTCGAGTGGCCAGGACGCTACTATCGGATATAGAAATTCGGATGGTTGGTGGATAAAGTCCGCGTGGACCTGGCAGGCTTTACACTTTCTAGCATAATCTATTGCATATGCTACCATCGTGGGCCAGTAGTAGCCTATTCGGCGAAGACGGTCTTACAATTTAGGGCTAGGCTGATGGGCCCCGCAGATACCGTCATGAGCTTCTCGTACGACTTCTTTGGCTTCTGCATTTGATAGACACCGAAGCAATAATCCATCATAGGATCGGCGATACAATATTTTTTCTCTGCATCATAGAAGAATCTGAGAGAACGTCGTCTGGAGGTGGCTTCCCTTGGGTTGTCGGGCATGATGCCATAGACGACGAAGTCAATGAATGGTTGTCTCCAATCTGGGACATCGTCGACCGTTTGAGCGGAATAACTCGCCACGAATTGTACATTGTTCTTGGGACAGACCAGTTCATGGCCTATCATATCTACTGATTAGCGAGCATAGTTCGAAACTGCTAGGGAAGCGGCAAGGCCAGCTAGGGCATCGGCTTCGATATTTCGGAGTCTCGGAACAAGCTCGATGAAGAATCCCTCAAACGACGAGATGATGTCGATCACTATTTGGTGATAGGGGATAATGTCTTCATGGCGGACTTCGTATGAACCCCGGATCTGATTGACGATTAACTGAGAATCGCCGTATGCTTCAAGGTATTCTACCCCCAGCTCCCTTACAAGTTGGAGGCCAATGACCAGAGCGTTGAACTCGACCACAATGTTAGAGCAGGGTTCTGTAAGAGAATGAGCGCGGTTAATAACCAATTCGGAAGAAACCAGCACCACCCCGACTCCGACGACGATGTTGCCCTTGGGTTCAGTCCTCGAGGCGCCGTCGAAGAATATTCGCCATATATCATCGTGAGAGGTTGCATGCGAGTCGACGACCTCATCTGGGATTTCTTTATATATTCTGGACGACTCTGAGCCTGGGTGGGCTGCCAAAAAGTCAGCCAGGGCTTGACCTTTCACAGCCTTTTATGGGACGAAGATCATATGATAGGAGGATAGCAATATTGTCTATGTAGTGAGGCAAGAGTTGAGTGCCCTTGGTTTAGTCATGAGAATTCTGAGAGGGTTGACTCGTGAGATCACATGTATGGTTTGTCCAGTGACATAGTGTCGCGTCTTCTGAATGGCAAACACCAGAGCGAGGCATTCCTTCTCCACAGTGGTGTATCGGTGCTCTGGCCCAATCATCATTCGACTGAGGTAATATATGGCTTGTTCATGGCCTGCATCGTTGTTTTGTGCCAGCAGAGCCCCGAGGGGTGTTCTATTGCTCGTACGTAGAGCAGAAATGGTTTTCCAGCGACCGGGGCCACCAGGACTGGAGGGTTCGACAAATATTTTTTGATGCTGTCGAAGGCACGCTGACATTCTTCGTCCCATACGAATGAGACGCCTTTCTTCATGAGATAGGTGAATGGTCGACATCGCCCGGAGAGGTTAGAGATGAACCTCCTGATGTAAGCTAGCCTCCCTTGAAGGCCTCTGAGTTTGCAAAGATTTCTCAGGGGACCCATCTCCATAATTGCCTTTGTCTTCTCATGGTCTACATGAATACCCTGGGCGGTGATGATGAAACCCAAGAACTTTTCTCTGGATATGCCCAGGAAGGACTTCGTAGTGTTCATTTTCAAATTATGCGCTTGCATCAGGTCGAATACCGTCCTCATATCCTGGAGATGGTCACCCTTGTAGCGACTCTTGACGGCGATGTCATCAACATAGCACTCCACGGTCTTGCACAAGTGATCTCTGAAGATGATGCTTATGGCTCTTTGATATATGGTGCCAGTATTCTTCAAACTGAAAGCCATGACAGTGTAACAGTATGTGCCAATTGGTGTTCTGAATGATGTATACTTTTCGTCGTCAGGAGACATCTTGATTTGGTTGTACCCCAAGAAGCCATCCATGAATGATATACGTTCGAAGCCACAGGTGTTGTCAATCATGATGTCTATGATAGGGAGGGGGAATTCATCTTTAGGGCATGCCTCGTTCAGATTACAGAAGTCGATACAGATTTGAATCTTCCCATTCTTCTTGAGGACGGGTACTATGTTGGCGACCCAGTCAGGATGTTGCTCCTTACGAATGAGGCCGCTGGCTATCAGTTTGTTGACTTTGGCTTCGATCGCATCCATGATTCCCGGGCGGAAGCGTCGCTGTTGTTGCTTGACTGGCTTTGCATCCAGCCGAATGTTGAGTTTGTGAAGAGCAATATCGGGATTTAACCCCGGCATGTCCTTATAGCTCCGGGCGACATATCAATATATTCTTTGACGAGTTCCAGCAGCGATTCTCGCTCTTCGTCTGTTAGACTTTTACTGACGAAGATTGGTTTTGGCGACGATTTGCTATTGAGGTCGACCTGTATAACCTCATCTTCAGTAGGAGGTTCTCTCTGCTCGAACCGCTTTTTCCATTATGCATCCAACTGTTGGGCCCACGGTTCTAACTCAAGGATTTCAGGGATGTCTTCGTCTTCTTCATAAGCGTCGGCGAATGCCATGTTGACTGACAAGACTTGTCTGAATACATCTCTGATGTTGGTATCCGAATCAGAAGTTGGTGACCCGATTGAATGTGAATGCCAGTCACATTCTTCATCTGAACTCTCAGGGGTCGTCGTAGGTGTTACATACCCTAATCCACATCGAGTCTTGCTATAGTAGTCCCTTGGTTTGCCAGCCGGGACTGGTGGCTTCAAAGGTAATCTTCGTCCAGTGTCGTAGTTCAACCCTGGCGTCGTCTCCAGATCATACCCCAGTTTTTGCATGAGATACTTGGATTGGGAGCTATAAAGATACAGAGGCAGTCTTCCGGCATCTGATTCAAGGTCAACTTCTTCTACGGTGAAGGGTTGCGGATCGTCCTTCCGGCCGAAGATGATTGGATGGTCCCCTCCCTCGATTATGCGGTAAGCATCTTCTACTGGAGTAAGCTGGATTACGGTGTACACATTTGTCACCTGTGTGTGTAAGTGAGTGCCTATACCGTGTTCCATAGCATACATTGTACAAAGCTTATTAAGCTCGAGTTTGTTCAAAGATAGCCCTTTATTGATGAAGTAAGGTATCTTTTCTAGCAGGATTACATCATCCACGGAGGGAACATCAGTGTGGGCAGCCACATACTTGGCTAGCTCTGGTTTCTCTTCGGCTACCCCCTGTATAAATGAAGACTGAGAGGACGACCTGGGTAGCTTGATCGTCAAGGATTCAGCTGGTGGAGCAGAGCGTGGAGTTGTTGGCAGACTAGCACCCCCAGTCTGGTGCTCGATACTGGGCGGGGAGTGGTTGGTTCGCTAGAAGTTCCAGTCCTTGCATCGGGGTGACGACCCTTCTTTGGAAGGCGTATCGTCATTGGCTTGTCGGAGGGATTGATCTTCTCTATTTTCGGCTGTCCGGCTCTCGACAGCTTGATTGTCAGTGGCTTCGTTGTGGGTCGTGGCACTTGGCCCGACCTTGGCAGCCGGATTTTCATCTGCTCTTCTTGTGCCGAGAGGCAGATTGCGTCCTTACGCAGAGTGGCTGTAAGGGGTACGGACTTGCCAGGTTTGCGAGCTTGAAGGTGGATCGTCAGAGGTTCTTCTGATCCTGTGGCCGTCTCGGTACGAGCTTGTACATCTCCTTCATCAAGGTGCCTCTTCAATTTTTTGTATAGGCAGAAGTCTGAGTAGTAGGATTCGACCCCTTTGAAGGGATCGATATCAGCAAATTCTGTCCTCACGAAGCCGTGTTTGTCGACATATTTGAAGCAGTGCAGCATGGAAGGCACGATCATATAATCGTGTATCCACGGGCGCCCCAAGAGGATGTTGTAAGAAGTGTCTGCATCTATGACGTAACAGGTGACTTCTGATTGGAGATCGCCAATCTGACACTTCAGACGAATCTTCCCAATTGGGTAGCTCCTGCCCGAATTGAAACCGCTGATGGCGGTGCTTGTAGGCGTCAGGCGATGCATTGGGATACGGAGATGATGTAACAGACCCTTCGGGATAATACTTATGGAAGATCCAGGATCAATGTGCATCCGATCCACCTTTACGTCGCCGATGTATCCAGTGTAGTATAGCGGGCGATCGTACAGGTTGGTTTTGATGAGCATGTCCTGCGGAGTGAAGACAATGTTGGGCATTGCTCCCATGCAAGCGCTGTCATGGAGATCTGCAGGCGGCCTCTCTCCCGTGAGGTTGACCTGAGCCAGGTACGCGTCGGCATTTTGGAGTGCATCGCTCAAAGCCGCGAGAACATCCTTTGAGAGTCTCAGAAGCTCGTATAATGACAACTTGGCTGGTGTGTTGGCCAATTGCGCCAAGATGTCGAAGTTGTAGGGCCTCTCCAGCCCCTGTGGTGTCTCTTTCCGGAGGGATTTGTCAAAGCGAGTCTCCTTCGGCCTAGGCTTGTCGATCGTCGGAGGCTGAGCCGGTCCCGGAGTGTCAGTTGTAGCGGGCTGATGGTCTTCAGCCGAGTTGTCAGCCACGAGTTAGAATTGTACCCCAGACCGAGTGACGACGGCTGTAGCTTCTTCGATATCTGTCGAGATTGTGCGGCAGGACCTGACTTTTCTACTCTTCTTCTTGCCGATGGAAGATGGTGTGGGCTGAGTCACTTCTGATACCAAGTCTGGATGTACCCACATGACCTCCCCTCGTGATGTGGTGAGGGGCACTATACCAGTAGCCTGATCTCGGGGAGGTGGAAGATTAGCAATCTCCATTATCGCCAAAGGGATGGGGACCACCCCGTTTTGAGTTTTCGTCGGAGGGAAGCTGCCAAATTGTACCGACACCATATTAGCTGCCACCGTTACCTCTTTGAAATCGATGGCCAGAGCGTTCGAATCGATGAGATTTTGGATGTATCATTTTAGTTGGTAGCAGTCGTGTGTAGCATGGTGGACGTAGCGGTGGTAATGGCAGTACTTTGGATTCTCCATTTCCGCCGGCCGAGGTTTCCGTCTTGGTAGAGGAAGCTGAATTCTATCTCCTTGTATGAGCATGTCCAAGAAGGACTTGACATGACCGTCTTTAAAGGAGTAAGTGGTTTGCGGCCATTGTTTGTCTATCGATTTTGACTCGGGTTTCTGGGCTGTGTCGGCCACCATAGCCTGCTTGCCCTTGTTGTCCCGATTGTTGGAGGAGCTACCCCCATTGTTGTTGTTAGCGTTGGGACGCCTGCTCTTGTCCTCTTCCTCTGAGATGTGCAGTCCCAGTTGGCGAGCCTTCTTCAATCGTTCATCGGCGCTTGTGGCACTAATGATAAACATCTTCCAGTCCTTGAGTTGAATTTCGTCCATCCAGAGGCTAATTGTTGGAAGTAGTCTCTTTTGGCAAATTTCAATCAGGAAGGAGTCCGGATTTCCAGACGGCAACTTCATTACGGTTTGGCGAAACCGCTCGATGTAATTCCTCGTCAGTTCTTTCTCTCCTTGGACAACGTCCATGAGGGTGGACATGGTGATGTCCTGCCCTACCTCGTAGAATCTCTCCAAGAACATGCGCTTGAAGCCGACGAAGGAGTGGATGCAGTTGTCTGGCAGGTTGCGATACCAGTCGAAGGCGACTCCTTCCAATGCCCCGATAAATAATCGTGTGAGGATGGCATCGTCATGGGACAGATGGTCGGTGGTGACCTCGAAGTAAGTGATGTACCGACTTGCGGAGGTCTTGCCATCATAAGGATTGATATTGAACGGCTTATATCTTGGTGGAAATGGAACATCCATCCAGGCAGCAGAGTACGGTTGCCGTATTCAAGGTCTTGAGAATTTTCTCGAACGTGAAACATGGCTCGAAGCTACTGGACCTCTCTTCTCGCTTCGCGGGCCTCATCCACGGCAGTGGGGGCCATTAATTCAGGAGGATTGTTGCCCGGGTTTGGTGCCGTTGAATTTGAGTCCGCATAGACCGCGGGACCCGCGCTTGTTTGGCCAGGCGTCCCTCCTTGCAGAGTTGGAAGGGCCGTTTTGATCTCGTCCACAGACTTGACCAAGGCAAGCAATATGGCTTCGAGAGTATCGATGCGTTGGCGATCACTAGAACAACCTTGGTTGCTGTCTGTCATGAATACCGTATTTACATGAGAAGAGATGGACGGAGCGGTGAAGGAAGCGCCCTCCGAATCATACCCCTGTAGTGAGAAGTCACCGGGGTATGTGGGAATGTTCTCTTCTGGTTCGGACTCAGAAGGAACAGTACCCCCAGTCTCCGAGTTTGCCTCGTCTTGGGAGTTATGGACGTCCTCGGGGACGTCGGGGTTTGCTGTATCAGATGGGTGAGTTGTTTCCCCCGGCTCGTCTTCTTGGAACATCGGGTTGTCGTGGAGGTTCGGAGGAGTGGTACCCCAGCCTCAGCAACCCCCAGTGGTGTGGATGACGAATCTTCCACTGTGACAGATTTTGTCTTAGAATGGGTGCCTTAGAAAACTCCGGTGGTGGGCACCCGCTTAGACGACAGTCTCTTAGTCATAGCGGTTGAAATCTTTGGGCTGGAAGGATTTGTCTTCTTCCCTCTCCCATCGGCGGGGACTTTCTGAGCAGAGTTGCAGGAGACGACGGGAAGTGCCTCGTCTTCTGAAGATGGCTGTTGCAGTCTTTGAAAGATGGACTGTTGGTCTTTTCGTACCGTCCCGTTATTACAGCAGCAGTTGACGATGACTTGGGTGCAGTAACGTCCGTGGGAGGACTCTTTGTACCCCGATGCATCTTCTCTTTCCTTGCGTTTGTGGAGGATGGCCTCATGCAAGTCAGATGCGTGGATCGACCATATTTGCTCCCTGGATCTTGGAAGACTTTTGCGAACCTCTCTGTCCGTTTTCCACCGGGGGCTGGACTCGAGTGGTTCTGTACAACTTTCCATCCGAGGCCCGCATAACAGTATGTGGGACGCTCGGAGGGTCAGAGACCGGATCAGCGGACCGAACTCGTCAGGCTCGTGCTGCCTTAGACTTCTTCGCTCTAGTGTGTAAGGGCACATAGTAGGAAGCGTCTAAGTGATACTGGAGAGGGTCAGACATGTCTTCTTGGGAGCACAAGATTCAGGGCCATAAGAGAGACGGTCGAAGACAGAGCCGCGTGGAGTAGGCATCATGCGGCTGTCATCAACAATCTTCATGTGACAGGCAGACGTAGCCGCAGAGGCTTTCTTCATACGGCTGGCAGTCTCAGCCGCATGAGTTTTCTTCATGCGGCTGGATGATCTGGCCGCATAGATTTTCTTCATACGGCTGGCAGATTCACCCGCATGAGCCTCCTACGGTTGGCAGATTTGGGGTGCATAGAATCACTCTTTATTTCTGCAAGTCCAGCATCGTAGTGCTTTCCTCTGCCAGACTTGGGGACAGCAGAGTCCTCTACGGCTCGAAGTGGAGCCGTATGAGAGTCGCCTTCGCCGTCTTGGGTAGCAGAGATTACCCCGTCCAGAGCTTGTGGAGGAGCAAATAATTTTGGCCTCCACTCACAGCGAGCTTTCTTTGTGCGGGTTCACTTCAGGATCGGGCCAGCACTTCCTTCAGAGAGCATTTCTTCCAACGCCTGTTGGTCGAAACGGACGACCATCTTCTGTTGCGTGGAGCCAAGCTTGGCTGCATCCGATTGCATCACCAACTCCACAGCCATGGAGAAGTTTGTCCCCAGCAGAGTCGCCATCGTGTTTGCCATGAAATATAAAAGAACAGAACAATTATCGGAGGACTGGACTTTTATTTCACAATACAAACTCGCTTGTACAAAGAAAGCCTAGGGACGAAAACCTAGGACAGCAATCTAATTACAATTGTTTATTTTAGATTCTGGAGGGTGACGGTAGAGGCTCAGGAAAGCGACGGCAGCTTTGCCTTACTCCTTGGACGATCGGGTGCAGCCTTGGCTCTGTAGAAGAACTGCTGGGCGTTGATGAAGAAATGCTCTCTCTTCAGGCTCTCTGGCTCTCTATGCCTCTATGTGCTCTGTCTCTATATCTCTCTCTGTGTATCTGTCTGTCTGTGTCTCTTTCGGTCTCTGTGTGTCCCACAAGGGAATGGCACCCTGCTATTTATAAGAGTGGGGGGCTTTATTAGGGGTTACAATGATTGTCCATTCTTGAAAGTCGGCGGCTAATGATCATTGGATCTGGGCCGTTCATCGAGATTTGGGCAATAAATGTGATTGCATCAAATCTTTTGTAGGTAATTAATGCTGATTGACATAAATCCTCCCGATTTATCATGCTAACCTCTGATTCTTTGACACGTGTCTTTAATTGGCTTATTTGCAGATGATATGATTTGATCCCAATATTCTATTGGGATCTGTTGAGAGATTTCGATCAATCTGATGCCACGTGCCCTACTATCATGCCACGTGTCATAACAGCAGAAATCTGTGCCGCATGAAAGTTGGCTGCATAAGGCTGGCCACGTGTCAAGGCTGCCTAAGAGTGGCCCCCCTGAACATTTGGGCCGCATGGTAATGATTTGAGCCGCATGAGTATGAGTGAACCGCATTGAGATAGTCCTCGTGAGCCGCATGAGGATGGTCATCGTGAGCCGCATGGGGCTGGTCTTCGTGAGCCGCATGGGGCTAATCTTCGTGAGCCGCATGGGGCTGATCTTCGTGAGCCGTATGGGGAGCCTCCCCTTGGGCCGCATGGGGGAGTCTTCGCTTGAAACGCATACGATTGTCCACGTGTCATGGCCGCATGACAGTTTCTGAATCTTGGGGGATCGTGTTAGAGATTTTCTTCGCTTCCCAAAGAGTCCGTCATTATGAGAAAGTCATAATGATATCTTTGTGTCAGAACTGTTACCCTGTCAGAGCTGTCAGCTGTCAGGGCATTTAATGCAGTAAGGGACAAGCGAGAGAGCTGTTTGCAGGCCACGTGTCTCCTCTCTGAGCCGCATAGAGCTTACTTGAGTCGTATAGGCGTTTGAACCGCATGGATACCTGAGCCGCATGAACTCTCTGAGCCGCATGGGGCTCTCTGGCCGCATGGATCTTTCTTTATTATTTTCCATGCTTCTACAGCTGCCATTAGCAGTTTCAACATGGAAAGGAGCTATCCCTTAGGAAAGATCCGATTGAAATATCAGATCGGAGACCTGAGGACGTAGGCTACCTGCTACGTCATAGACGCAGATACGTCCTATAATATCCTCTTGGGGCATCCGTGGATACATGACTATATGATTGTGCCATCCATACTCCACCAGTGCTTCAAGTTTGTCAGTAAGCATGGCTTCGTGAAGACAGAATTCGTCGACGTCGATCCCTTCAAGAGGGTTGGTTCTTATTACTCTTCGAAAGCTTGTCTATATGAAGAATCCAAGAAGCATATAACTGACAAACTGGAGGCCATAACAGGGCCAGAGGAACCCTTGAGAATTCATCTCCAGGCCCGTAAACCTGGCAAAGCCGCACCCTTTGTCGTAACTTTGCATAAAGGGGTGCCCGGTTCTCCCGCCCCAGCTGCACAGTCAGAACCGATGGTCATCTGACTCCCAAGGTCCAGCCAGAAGCCAAGACCCGTCATAGGGCCGATGGTGATCCAATTGCCGAAATCCAATCAAAGGCGACCGGAAGATGCGAGGCCCTCTGGGGAGCCGATGGTGATCCGATTGCCATGATCCAGTCAAAAGTAATCGAAAGACACAAAGTCCTCTGTCGAGCCGATGGTTATCCATTCTTCCAAGATGAGACGACAACCAAGTGTTGATCCGAGGCCCTCAGGCAAGCCAATGCCACAAGCAAAACCTTTGGTGGTCAAGTTGCCCAAGACAGTGTCCTACCTTCGTTCATACAAGGGGTAGCTGAAGAGGAAGCAGAACTCACGAAGTATCTTGCTGCAAAGGTGGATAGTCCCTCCCTGATGATGTAATCCCTGTGGACAAAATTCCTTATTTCATCAATAAAAGGCTGTTGTTGAACTATCCTGAGTGTAATGAACTTAATCTGATATATACTGTGGGGCACGGTTGGGACATTAACCTGCACACACAGGTGACAACCGTCCATACCGCAAATCGACTTACTCCCATTTTAGGTGCCTACTTCCTAGTCCCAGGCAAAAGAGAAGGGGATCAAACGATCATCTTTGGCCGAAAAGAAGGTCCTCAACCTTTCACGTCTCAAGAGTTTGATCTCAAACGCGATGCTGGAAGATTACCACTCTACCTATATAGTCCACAAGCCAAGTACTTCATGCAAAAGTAGGGGTACGACATGGAGGCTACCCTAGGTCTGAATTACAGCCATGGTCGACGATCGCCTCTACAGGTGTCAACCATGGCTGGGAAACCTCAGGATTATTACGGCAAGTCTAAATGCGGCCTCGGTTATGCTACACCAGCAACAACGTCCGAGAGCTCCAATGAAGAATGCGAGTGGCATTCTCAAACATCCGAATCACCTACATACGATTTTGATGACAGGATTGAGAATATATTCAGGCAGACATTATCTGTCAACATGGCATTCGCTGACATTGAAGAGGAAGACGAAGGTCTACTCGAACCTCTCGAATTGGAGCCATGGGTCCAACAACTGGATGCACAATAAAAGAAGTGCTTTGAACTACGTGACCCCCTACTGAAGATGAGGTCATGCAAGTTGAACTCGGTAATGAATCCTCTCCAAAGCCAATCTTCGTCAGTAAAAGCCTGACGGACGGTGAGCGGGAGTTGTTGTTGCAATTCGTCAGAGAGTATATCGACGTTTTTTCTTATAGCTATGAAGATATGCCAGGGCTAAACCCCGAGATCGTACTTCATAAGCTCAATATCATCCGGACGCAAAACCAGTCAAACAACAGCAACGACATTTTCGTCCAGACATTATGAACTCCATAGAAGCGAAAGTAAATAAGCTTATAGCTAGCGGTTTCATCTACGAGGAGTAGCACCCAGACTGGATAGCTAATATAGTACCGGTTTTTAAGAAAAACGAAAAGATCTGAATCTGCATCGACTTATGCAATCTGATTTTGGCATGTCCTAATGATGAATTCCCTCTTCCCATCACCGACATAATGATCGATAAAACGTGTAGCTTCGAGCGAATGTCCTTTATGGATTGCTTTTCAGGATACAATCAAATCAAAATATCTTCTGAGGATGAGAATCATACTTCATTCCGAACACCGATCGGTATGTATTATTACACAGTCACGCCCTTCGGCCTGAAGAACGTCGGTACTACATATTAACATGCTATGAGCGTCATCTTCAGAGATCACTTGCGTAAGACAGTGGAGTGTTACATTGACGACATCGTCGTCAAAAGCGCTCCAAGGATGATCACTTATACGATTTGAGGACAATATTCGACCATATGCGATCGCACAACCTGAAGATGAATCCCACCAAGTCCTTTCTGGGTGTGTCCAGCAGGAAGTTCTTGGGCATTGTATTTACTTCCTGGGGTATTCACATAGACCCCAATAACGCAAAGGCAATCTTGGAGATAAGTCCTCCGAGGAACCTCTGTGAACTCCGTGGCCTTCAGGAAAGACTAGCCTACATCAGAAGGTTTATATCTAACCTCTCAGGACGATGTCAACCCTTCACACAAATCATGAAGAAAGGCATCTCTTTCATATGGAATGAAGAATGTCAACGCACCTTTGATGACATTAAGGAATACTTGTCGATTCCGCCGGTTCTGGTAGCCCCGATCGCTGGAAAGCCTTTGCTGCTTTATGTATGAGTGCTGAAACTCTCCCTCGATGCCTTGCTAGCACAGAATAATAATACGGGGCACGAACAAGCCATCTATTATCTCAGGAATGATGTTGGTGCCAGAGCATAGGTACAGCGCCGTGGAGAAGGAATGCCTGGCCTTGGTGTTCGCCATTAAGAAAATATGACACCATGTGTCAGGACAGACCATCCATGTTGTCTCACGAGTTAATCCCCTCAGGGTTCTCATGACCAAGCCAGGCACATTCAGTTCTCGTCTAGCCACATGGGCGATACTGTTATCCCCCTACGATATGGTTTTCGTTCCACAGGAGGCTGTCAAAGGTTAAGTCTTGGTCGACTTTCTAGCTGCCCATCCAGGCTCAGAAAAGTCAGAATCTATGAAAAAATCCCAGACGAAGTCGTTAACTCAAACATGACTTCATATGATGACGTTTGGCGAATGTTCTTCGACGGTGCTTCAAGAACAGGGCCCCAAGGTGATATCGTCACTGGAATCGGGATAGTATTAATTTCTCTCTCCGGATTGGTGGTCAACCGGGCATATTCCTTCACAGAACCCTGTTCAAACAATGTAGCCA
This sequence comes from Iris pallida, assembly GCA_029216955.1. Taxonomy (NCBI): domain Eukaryota; kingdom Viridiplantae; phylum Streptophyta; class Magnoliopsida; order Asparagales; family Iridaceae; genus Iris; species Iris pallida. The sequence continues at coordinate 20,498 of JANAVB010035592.1, forward strand.
AATACACTTTTGTCATCGGGCTCCGACTCATAAAAGAAGTGAGAGTCGAATACCTAGAAGCATATGGCGACTCACAGTGGATTGTTAATCAAATCCGAGGCTCATACGAGGTTCGTAATGCGAACCTGATTACCTATCATCAAACAGCATTTTCCATCATTACAACCTTAGAGGGATTTTTTATAGAGCATGTTCCTAGACTCCATAATATTAAAGACGATGCCCCAGCAGGCCTCGTCCTTCTTTGGCGGTTCCAAATTATGCTCATCATCTAGTCGACGTGATAGGCCATGACTTGGTCTGTCCTAAAAATAATGTTCAACTGGATACGAGTTACACCATCCAGATAACCAACGACGTACAAGATTGGAGATTCCTGTTCATCGACTTTGCGGTCTACGGAATCCTGCCTGAGAATATGAAAGAAGCAACTTCAATCAGAAGGCGTTCTCTCAGATTCTTTTACGACATAGAAACAAAAATATTATGTCGACGATCTTATGCGGGCTACTGTTAAGATGTCTGCAAATGGAGAAGCAAAAGAAGCCTTACGTGAGGCTCATGATGGCGTTTGTGGGGCTCACCAACCTGGACCGAAGTTGCAGGGCCTTCTCCATCGGATGGGCTATTACTGGCCTACGATGGTAGAAGTCGCAGTCGACTATGCAAAGAAGTGTAAGGCTTATCAGATCTATATAGATTTCATACATCTGCCATCCAAATTCTTGCACCCAACGGTGGCCTCTTGGCCATTTGAAGCATGGGGAATGGACATCATTGGTCCAATCACCCTACTGTCGACCAAAGGGCACCGGTTTATACTTGTAATCATCGACTACTTCTCCAAGTGGATGAAAGCTATTTCGCTGGCAGAGGTAAAGACATCAAACGTGATCAGTTTCATAAAACATCATGTTATTTACCGTTTTGGACTGCCACGGAGGATCATTTATGACAATGGTCCGCAGTTCGCAAGCCATGCCTTCTATCAATTTTGTGACAACAGATTCAGAATATAGCTTCAACGGCATACAACCCATCAGCTAATTGTCTGGCCAAAGCCTTTAACAAGACCATAATCAAGCTTCTCAAGAAGTTCGTGTCCTCAAACAAGCACGACTGGAATAAAAAGTTAGGCAAATGCTTATGGGCGTACCGCACTACGAGTCGGACGGCTACAGGAAATACACCGTTATCTCTGGTGTACGGAAGCGAGACAGTTCTCCAATGGGAGACTAAAATCCTCTTACTTCGTATGGCCCTTACTTACCGGTTGACATCGGACGATAACTACCACCGACGATTACAAGAATTGGAAGCTTTAGACAAGAAGCACTTACAAGCTCAACAAAGCATAGAGCTCTATCAAGCACGGAACTCTCGGGCTTTCATTAAGAAAGTCAAGCAGAGGATATTCCAAATAGGCGATCTCGTCTTGGCCGTTCGCAGACCGGTGGTCATGACGCACAAAATTGTCGGCAAATTCTAGCCCAAATGGGTGGGCATTGATCATCGAGACCGTATTCTCCAACGGCGCATACCAACTCGCGAAACAGAATAGAGACTTGCTCATGATGACCATAAACGGTAAATTCCTGAAGAAATACTATGTCTAAGGACATGCTGGTACTTCCTCAAACAACCAAATCTTCCATGCTATCGAGTTATGTACACTAAGTACCTCTGAACTCATACTCTATTTACTCTGAGTGGACTCACATCGCATCTCCCTGAGTGGCGAGTCATGTATGCTGATACCTTTGAACTTCCACTCTAATGCTTTATCACACAGGAGTCTGCCTAGCTTATCGTTATCTTTGAGCAAACTTCCTGGTCCTGATTATAGTATATCGCGTCCATATTACCTCTGATACTGATAGTCTCTTAACTTAACACCTGAACCCAACCCAGGATAAAAGATATGGTGTTAAGACCACAAAACCTTTCACGTCCATATTACCTCTGTTGGGTTTTGTCTCAAAATCTATTACTCGCACCACCAGTACACAGAAGGGTAATAGGTCCACCAATAATTATTCCTGATTATCGTGTGTCACGTCCATATTACCTCTGATACTGATAGTTGCTTGACTTAACACCTGTACCCAACTCGGGATCAAAGACATGGTATTAAGACCACAAAATCTATCACGTCTATATTACCTCTGTTGGGTTTTGTCTCAAAATCTATTACTCATACCACCAGTACAAAGAAGAGTAATAGGTCCACCAAAAATTTCATTATCATCGTGTATCACGTCCATATTACCTATGTTACTGATGGTCTCTTGACTTAACACCTGTACCCAACCCGAGATAAAAGACATGGTGTTAAGACCACAAAACCTATCACGTCCATATTACCTCTGTTAGGTTTCGTTTCAAATCTATTATCCGCACCACCAGTGCGCAAAAGGGTAATAGGTCCACAGAAGTTATCCTAATCTATTACTCACACCATCGGTACACAAAAAGAGTAATAGGTCCACAAAATATCATTCAAATTGCTCACATCTCTAGATGCACAAAAGGGTAATAGGTCTACAAAAAGTTCCCCAGTGGGATATCCTTTATCAAACACAAATACTGTATTAGGTCCTCTAGTACAAGCACCACAGATACCACAAGCAAAGAATGGAGGGAATGTATTATGTTTATTCAAAATTAGTTACATTCATAGGACTACATAAGCAGCAAAAAGAAAAGAAGGGAAAATCCAGCAACACATAGTTTGGTCAGTTTGGCAGCACTTCGCCTTCATCAAAAAGCAGTTTCGTGTCCCTCGAAAGAAGTCATGTTTTACTGCTGAGAAGCAAACAAGGCTATTGAATCTTCGAGAAGCTGCACGGAGGAAGGCAAATATAGCATGCTAAAAGCATCTACAGACGCTAGTTTTCTTTCCTCCGTATTACGGACATCCTAGGCCCATTCCTCCAAAAGACCATACCTTCAAAACAATATCCCTAGTGTTGCTTTTACCTACTTGGAGAACCGTAAAAGCAGAACTTTCATGATGACGACCAACCACCGTCCGACTCTCCGATGTATAAAGGTTCTTCTTACCATCTGAGGAAAACCCTTCCAAAGCATGAAGAGTTCTGAGCTCTCTGATGTGTGTGTCAAGTGTTGCATCTTCACCATGCCCAAAATCGTCGACACCGGTCCTGAAGAAATTTTCTAGCCAGACCCCTACAAAATATGAAAAGGGGAAAAGGGGTTAACAGTAAAAAAACAAAATCATTCTTCATCCCATGCGGCCCCGTCATACAGGACACATGCGGTCCAAAGGGATAGGGCATGCATTGATTACGCCTAAAACATAGAGGCGATACAAAATAGGCCCGTACATAAAATATGTGATATGGCCATTCAAAGTTAAGCCGTCTTTTTTCTACCATCCTTAACCTTGATAGGGGGTTACACGTCGGGATGAATGGAAGGAGAGTCTGCAGCTCTCGACGGGGAGGCGTGTCTTTTCCCTTTGGACACAACACCAGTCGACTTGGAAGCATTTGGAGCCATGGCTAACTGGGACAATGAAGACGAAGGAGAAGAAGGTGAAAGAGAAAAATCTCTCTCCGAATGACCCATATTTATAAGGTTTTTGAAAGAGCGTCATTTCGATTCTCGAGTCCATTAAAGATAATGATGACGTTTAGGGATTTTATCCTTAGTAATCATCAACTTTATCTTAAAAATAGAACCCAATCCAAAACCAAATCAAGACTTTAAATGCAGCAGTGATAGCTGGCAGTCTGGATGGGATCTTTTCGCGGCTCAAGATCTCCCTACGGCTCAAGATCTCCCTATGGCTCAAAATGTCCCTGCGGCTCAAGGTCTCTTTTGACTCGAAGACTCACTACGACTTGACCTATCTCTATGCTTCTTATTCAAAGTATTCCAAATTTACAATTTGAAAATTTTGAAGGGGGTCTTCTAGAAGCATGGAAAATATGGGGTTCATACGGATAATAATTGACCGTATGAGTACTTTGGGCCAAATTGATCCGCATAAAAAAGAGCCGCATGGAAAACTTGACATGCCCCCTGCGGCCCATCTTCACTATCTCAGATTATATATTAAAAAGTAACCAGACTGATTTGAGCCGCAAAAGAAAGAGTTACTTATGCAGCCAAGCCGATCGACCCTTCTGATAAAGCTGACAAACTCTATCAAAACTGACAAAACTGACAGCTCTGTAACTCTGACAAAAAAGAAGAAGATAAGACGTGATCAGACAAAATATCATGTCACCAGCATGGACAAACCAGAAGGACTCTGACCCGAGCTGCATGAACCTTATGCGGCTCAATCTATGCACTGCATGCGACCAATGGTGACTACAACCTGAGCCGCATGAGCTTTATGCGGCCTAGAATGTAGAATCTATACGGCTCAAAAGTTTCCAAGCTACATGCAGATTAAGGGAGACTGTAACCTAAGCCGCATGAGTCTTATGGGGACCAGCATGTCCGAACAATAAAAGACCTATACGGCTCAAAATGACTCAAGCAGATTGATCATGTCCTGACACATGGCTGGATGACCAAGTCTCAATCACCCAGATTTGCTGCAAAGAAATCTCAACAAGTCACCAGCTGGAGGCCAAAGAGCGAGTCTTTGTGTGCTGTTGTAGCCACGTGGTCACATGGCCATCTATGCGGCTCAAGATATCTATCACTATAAATAGCAGGGTAACACACCCATACAAAAGGCTGGCAACCTACAAAGGACAATTTCTTCAAGAGCAAGGATCGTGTCAGATAGTCCAAGGAGTAAGGCAGAGTTGCTACACTTTTCCAAGCCTCTATCGTCGCCCCCCAGAATCAAAAACTAAACAATTGTACTTAGATTGTTTCCTAGGATTTCTTTCTAGGCTTTCTCTTGTACAAGCGAGTTTGCAATCAAGTTCAATTCATCTGTAATTTTTTGTTCTTGGCATTTAATGGCAAACAAGTCCCTCTTATGATATCTCTTTAGGAGATATGTTTGAGCTTGGGACTCTAATAAAGGAGTTGGACGAGAGTCAAATCCAATCAGCTCACCCTCCCGTGGGTACGTTATTCTTGCACCTTACTTCGGATGAGATTTTTTGACTTCAATTTTGTGTACTTCTCATGAGGCTGACTTCCGTCGTGTATTCCCTTGTAAACGAGAAGAGGGAACAAAGTATAGAGGCTACCCTAGACACTAGGGCAAAACAAGAAGTTGCCCCCTATTCTTCCGGGGTAGTTAGTGCAGATGGTTTTGTTAGTAAACCGGCATCGGTTGCTGATGAAGTAGTTAAACGGCACGTTGAGACGGCCGCTATTGAATACTCTTTGGGTCCAGCTGGGGCCCTTGTTTCTAAACTATTTTTTGGTGAGTCGGTATCGGTAGCTGAAAAAGTTGATCAGCGTACTGAGGCGGCTATTACCAAATCTGCTACAGGTCCAGCTGGAGCCGTAGAAGACAAGCAACCTACATCTGTTTCGGCTGAAGTTGACATTGAGTGACATGGGTTTGCTCTTGTTTCCCTAGCTCAAGTTGATATTGAGCAGGCAGGAGGTATAAAATTACAACTCTTTTACACTCTTTAAGTTTTTCTTCCCGTTACTGATATATATATAGCTTATTGTTAGGTTCGACTTCTTTCCAAGTATCTCTTCCTGGGGCGGAAGATCCCCATCAAGCTCTCTCTCCAACGACTTCCTCTGAAGATGATGAAATGGCTCAGAAAGTCATAAAAGCTTTCTACTCTACCCTGTGTCACGACCCGTACCCTGTTTAGGGGCACGAGCACGTGGGTACGTCCAGCCTACGCCGCAGTATCGGCGGTAGAACGCTGTAAAGGTTATCTAGAATATATAGAATCTAAGACACAATAATATAACCTGTCATTTCTGCACGGAGGAATATAACCACAACTCAATCACATAATTCTAAGGAAGATAAACACGATGATAATGGTAAAGATAAAGATGAGATAAATAGTCTGAAATAGTGTCGAGCCACAATCACAAGTTCAGAGACCAAGACATAAAAAAGTATCCCAAAATAAAAACTACAAGTCTCAAAGTATCAAACTAGAATGTAATCAGGACAAAATCTAGGTGAACTAGGTCACTACTGGCGGTGTGTCATCTACGAACATCGGGTCCACAGGCTGGTCCTGGTCGTAGGCTCCATCTATGCCAAACCCGTAGTAGGTCGGGCAATCTGCATCTAAATCCTCTGAAAAACAACGAGGGTTATCATGTGAGAATATGAGCAAGTACAAACGCCAACAGCTGTTCCATGTGAATTGACAAATACTATAAGAGACAATCATAATGAAATACAAGATGGAATATCAAGACTGAAAGTAAAACGGTACAAGAGAACTGGATATTATTTCATGTGTGAGATATAAGATGAAACTGTAATATAAATAAATGGAAAGTAATCTGAGGTATGATGTAAACATAAAAATAAAGAGCCATGAGATATTAGAGCGTTATGTGATCGGCTTGGGTCAAGATCAGGCTGTTCTATTTGACCGGCTATGCACACGTAGTATAATAATGTAGGGATCAGGCCGGCCAAAATGGAAAGCTATGCACAAGTAGTATAAGGTCAGGCAACACCCTACGTGTGCTGAGGGTGAAGCTATGCGCAAGTAATAAACAAGTAAGGGTAAAGATCACATAACCTCTAATAACTCCCCCATCCCCGAGTAGTATAATGAATCCAGACATGATAGGTCATGACACGGGATTCGAAGAGCAGAGGGCCAGCCCACTCCCAAATTGGTGTCTATACAAGTATATAAAACAATATCGAACAATGTACTCATATACCTGATAAACCAGGAATGATATCTCATGACGAGATTCACGTATACTAGTCCGTGTATCCTCGTGTCAAGAATCAAGTATAACACTACAACTGAATCGGATATAGTAGATATCAAGACAATGAAAACTATCAGAGAATGTACTCGCATGTCGTCCTGAGCTGAGAAAATCGAAACTACAACCCACTCAATAAGCCACGAACGGTCAACTCGCACAACTGTCTTCTAATGCTGAAGCAGACATTACCAATGTTCTCAGAATGGTCAAATTAGCTAAAAATGCCTATCCATAAGTACAATTCTGGACACAGGAGCAAAACGGTAATTTGGGTCAAAATGGTGTCCGTCGTTGGACCCACTTTGTACCGAAAAATGTACCAGAATCTACGGTCTCTAAAGTCATCAAACTATATGTCTACAGGTCCGGTTTGACGAGACGAACCCAACGGTATGTCCAATTTTGGATTCTGGTGAGCTGCACACAAAATCACCCATTGTGTGGGATTGTGGGCCCGCCAAAATGGCGTCCCGATCAACGGTCTCAGAATCGGACCAAACATGGCATACAGGACCAGAAAAATATTTTGAGTCCAATGGCACAAGTTTTGTCACGATTTGATAAGTGTGCACAAAGTAATTGAGAAATATGCAAAAGGCCGATACAGTAAAATTTTTGACGGATACACATCAAATTCGTCGCGCACACGCGACCAATTTGAATTACATCAAAGCCCACACGACCACGAAGTCGATACGCATCTTTCGATGCTTTCGGTTCGTGACCACGTCGTCCGGATTGACGGGACAGACGGCGTATCGGGACAATTTTATTAAAAATCCACTTTTGAAAATCAGTTTTTTCTCTAACTTCGTAAATCAATAACTTTCTGTACAGTGCATGAAATTCAGTTCTAAAAAAAGATTTTAAAGTCCTATAGGTTTTCTCCATGTCTCTTCAGACCGATTTTGAAAAATAACAACACACTGGTCGCAAATCGGCCACAAAGTTGGGGTTTTGGGACAGTTTCTAAACCTAGAAAATCGAGTTTTTTCTCGATTTTGGAACTCGTTTTTCGTCGTACATAGTGCGAATCGGCACGAACTATTTGAAGGAAATTAAAGGTGTATATGTTGGGATTATACCTGACCAAGTGGTTCACAAAACGACGGAGCGAGGAAGGAGAAATCTATTTCCGAAGTTGGCCCTTCGCCAACAGTTTCCACTCGCGGGTGGGATGCTCGTTGCACGTTTTCCGACGATGGACGGCCACGGACTGGTCGCCGGCGACGTCGGAGTGCACGTTGGTTTGGAGGTGACAGCAAGGATTTGGGTTTTATGAAAATCTCTCTCTCCTTCTCTCTCAATACATACATATATTTATACACACATACGGTTTGATGGGTTAATAAAAGAAAACGCGGGTTTAGAAAGCCAATGGGGGGGGGGGGCCTCGAATTTTTTGCTAGCAAGCTGCTGCTGCTGCTTTCTTTATTTTTGCTTTTGTGTGCGTGTGTGTCTTTTTGTGTTTTGTTCTTTTTTTTTCCTTTTCTTTTTCTTTTCTTTCTTTACTATTATGTATATATTATATATATATATATATATATATATATATATATATATATATATATATATATATTTATATATATATATATATATATATATATATATATATATATATATATTTTTTATATATATATATATATATATATATATATATATATATATATATATATATACAGATATTCAAATATTATATATTATATGTATATATACACGTATACATATATATTTATTTATATAAATTAAACCTATAATATTTACCCATATATATATATTTATATATATTCCAATAAATGAAATATTACCCAATATATATATATAAATAAAATCAAAATTTATTTATAAATAAAAACTAAATATTTTAGTATATATACATATTAATTATATTAAACTATATAAATAAAACTCTATCGATAAAATACCTATTTAAATAATATAAAAAAACACTGAAAATAATATTTAAATAATATAAATAAAATAGTGAAATATTATAAATGACTATATTAGCCTTATTTAGAAAATTGGGGGTGACAAATCTACCTTCTTAAAAAAAATTTTATTCTCGAAATTAGAGCAAACTAGCACAATAATAGTAACAAGAACAAAGAAAAATACCTCAAGGCTCGAAGAGATAAGGGTAACGCTCCCGCATCTCGTCCTTCCTCTCCCATGTAGACTCTCCTGGAGAGTGATGCCTCCATGCGACACGAACCAAAGGGATAACTTGGTTCCGGAGCACCTTCTTCCGACGATCAAGAATCTCTACAGGCTGCTCTGGATAGCGGAGAGTAGGCCCCACCTCTAACTCGGAGTGATCCAATACGTGACTAGGGTCTGCCATGTACCGCCTCAACTGTGACACATGGAACACGTTATGGACTCCCTCGAGCGTTAGTCGATAGGCTACTACACCGACCCTTCCAAGAATAGTGAAAGGTCCGATGAAGCACGGACTAAGCTTCCCGCCTCGGCCAAAATGAATCGTGCCCCGTGTCGAAAAAATCCTCAGGAACACCATATCGCCAACCTAGACACAAGACAAGACTCAATACAAGAACCTAAAGCAAACAATCACCAAGCACAAACAGAAAAACTGATACTAACCTCGAACTCTAACGGTCTCCGGTGGCTATCGGTCCAATGCCGCTGTCTATCCTGAGCCACTCGAAGTCTATCCCTGATCAACTTAACCTTCTCTGCTGCATCCACCACCATCTTCGGGCCAAGAAAAACTCTCTCACCGACATCATCCCATGACAAAGGAGTGCGACATCTTCATCCGTATAGAGCCTCAAATGGCGATATCTCTATACTGGCCTGATAGCTGTTCTTGTAAGCAAACTATACCAGGTGAAGATGGTCCTCCCAGGATCCCCCGAAATCTAACACACAAGTGCGAAGCATATCCTCGAGTGTCATGATGGTCCTCTCTGACTGCTCATCCTTCTGGGGGTGATACGCGGTACTGAACTTGAGCTGAGTGCCCAAGCTAGTATGTAAACTCCTCCAAAAGTGGAATGCGAAACGACTATCCCGATCTGAGACTATGCTCACCAAAACTCCGTGCAATCTGACTATCTGTCGCACATACATCTCTGCCAGCTTCTTCGTAGATAATTCCACCTTGAAAGGCAAAAAGTGGACCGATTTGGTCAATCTATCAACGATGACCCAAATCGCGTCTTTTCCTCCTGAAGATCGTGGAAGTCTAGATACAAAGTCCATAGTGATGTGCTCCCACTTCTATTCTGGAATGGGTAGTGGCTAAAGCAGAACACCTGGCCTCTGTCTCTCGTCTTTCACCTGCTGGCACACTAAGCATCGAGATACAAACTGAGCTACATCTCGCTTCATGCCATACCACCATACATGCTCCCTTAGGTCTCTGTACATCTTGTTGGCTCCAGGATGCATAGAGTACTGGGAACGATGCGCTTCTTGTAGAATATCCTCCGGAAGCTCACCATTCGGAATACACAATCTAGTACCGTGCCTCAGTGATCCATCTTCGGCTATAGAGAAATCGTCTAGCAATCCGGCCTGCAACTGCTCCCTGATGCTCCTCATGGTCACATCATCAAACAGAGATGATTTGTGACTCTGTCCATCAACGCAGACTGAATCTGTAAACCCCACATCTGAACCTCCATCTCCGGAACGGTCACCTCAATACCCAAACTATCCAAATCGGCCAATAGATGACGATCTGTCGCCAAATACATAGCGACTGGATGCCTGCTCAAGGCATCTGCAACTACGTTGGCCTTTCCCGGATGGTACTACAAAGAGATATCGAAGTCCTTCATCAGCTCAAACCAGCGCCTCTGTCTCATGTTCAATTCCTTCTGGGTGAACACGTACTTCAAGCTCTTATGATCCGTGAAGATTTCAACTTACTGGCACACTCTATCCAGGATACTATACTACGCTTATGGGATACTACCTTCTATTGTCTTCCTTAAATGAATGCGGGTAAATAAGTATCATGCGAGACTCAGTTGAATGGGACACAAGTGTCATGTGGGTAGTAAGCTTAATGTGGGTCGTGTCCATATTTTAGGTCAACAAGTTTGGGTCGAAATGGTGGCCTCCAATTCGAGTCAAAAATAAAAGTGACTTCATGGGGTGAATCAAGATTGGGCCTTGGGTCAGGAAAGTTGTGTGATAAAATGAAGCACAAGATGTTGTGTCTGAGTGGGACATGAAGGTCATGGACGTTGGGTGTCTTGTCTAGATGATGCATATGAAGTTGGTTTTGAGAAAACAACTAGTCTTGTGCTCCTAAATTAAAATTCATAGCAATGTGCATATAATAATCATAAATAAAAGTGGGAATGGTTAATGGCCTAAATTGATCCGAAAGTTGTGCGATACAATGATAGTACAAGAGAATGAGTTTGAATGAGACATGATGTATCAAAATGAAGATAATCTTGTCTACTACAAACTCATGAAGGAAGTTTCCAGAGATTGGCATCTCTGATGTTCTAGAAATCAAATTCACGGAAGAATATTCGTCTATCTAGGATACTCTCTCTAGGGTGTCTACCCAAGTCTTGACACCGTCTACACAAGACAGTAACTCATCTATGTGCTACTTGGATGGCACCCTTATACTAGGTTGTTCATGTCTTTCATCCAACTAGACGCTAAACTGTTGGTGCCTAAACTTCTATAACATTTGGAATACTTCGACTCTAGCAACTAGGGTACACCTCCTATTCTGGCACCTGGGCAACTTCTACCATAACACTTATTAATCACCCTAGGGTTTCTCATCTATATTTAATTATCAACAATCATATATAATACTTTCTAACCATACACTAAACTATAAACACAATTACTCAAGGACACAAACTAATTGTAAGTCACCAAGCCATCATACTACGAAGAACCTATAATGAAATGAGACTCTACAAGGACCTGGACTAAATAACTGAAAGTATCCTTATTCCTAAGCTAATTGAGGCTGGAACAAAATCTATAATAATAGAAGTGAAAGATAGAGATGACATGTTAGGACCCTTCTCGAGATACAATCTGATAATCATACGCGTCCGTCCAAAATCATGATACTCAGAATCCTCGCCACGCCAGTAAGCAAGGCTGCGATAAATGGTAGATTCCATAACTGGGTATGTACCTCTATAATCATATCATTTGGAATCCTCGCCACGCCGACTAGTATAGCTGCGAGAATCTCAAATCTCATGACCAAGACATGTACATCCGAAGTCAGGTCTCTACGTTTCTGCCACGCCGGCTGATATAGCTGCGATAAACTCCAGGTTTCATAACTAAGTAGACGTTTTACCTTCCCTGTTATTCCCGTCAACATACGTTATCAGAAAGGTACCATAATTCAGGCCATAAAATTCATCTCGATATGAAAAATCAAAATCAACGATGATCCAATAAAAATTAAATTCAATAACAAGGAGCAAGGATGAAGAAAAATAAGGGGAAATAATTTTAAGTTGACGTTTAAAACAAGATTCCCAAGGGTCATCACATGAATCTCTCAAAAGTCCTACGCAAAGAGATCAATCTGTCACATGATAAGATATCATCAAGGGAGTACAATTTATTTCGAAACACAAGAAGAGTTTATCATGGTAATCAAAGGATCAAAATTTTTCTAATATGTGATTGAGTAATTCCTATAATAACCTAGAACCTACATCCTAATAGCAGGCTCGTAATTAGTACTCTAAGTCGAGTACCATTACGAAATTGCACTAGTTGCGACTTTGACCTGCATGGGCCACCATAAAAATGTGTCACGACCCGCACCCTGTTTAGGGGCACGAGCACGTGGTACGTTCAGCCTACGCCGCAGTATCGACGATAGAACGCTCTAAAGGTCATCTAGAATATATAGATTCTAAGACACAATAATATAACCTGTCATCTCCGCACGAAGGAATATAACTACAACTCAATCACATAATTCTAAGGAAGATAAACACGATGATAATGGTAAAGATAAAGATGAGATAAATAGTCTGAAATAGTGTCGAGCCACAATCACAAGTTCAGAGACCAAGACATAAAACAATATCCCAAAATAAAAACTACAAGTCTCAAAGTATCAAACTGGAATGTAATCAAGACAAAATCTAGGTGAACTAGGTCACTACTGGCGGTGTGTCATCTACGAACACCGGGTCCACAGGCTGGTCCTGGTCGTAGGCTCCATCTATGCCAAACCCGTAGTAGGTCGGGCAATCTGCATCTAAATCCTCTGAAAAACAACGGGGGTTATCCTGTCAGAATATGAGCAAGTACAAACGCCAACAGCAGTTCCATGTAAATTGACAAATACTATAAGACACAATTATAATGAAATACAAGATGGAATATCAAAACTGAAAGTAAAACAGTACAAGCGAACTGGATATCATGTCATGTGTGAGATATAAGATGAAACTGTAATATAAATAAATGGAAAGTAATCCGAGGTATGATGTAAACATAAAAATAAAGTGCCATGAGATATTAGAGCGTTATGTGATCCGCTTGGGTCAAGATCAGGTTGTTCCATTTGACCGGCTGTGCACAAGTAGTATAATAATGTAGGGATCAGGCTGGCCAAAATGGAAAGCTATGCACAAGTAGTATAAGGTCAGGCTATACCCTACGTGTGCTGAGGGTGGAGCTATGCGCAAGTAATAAACAAGTAAGGGTAATGATCACATAACCTCTAATAACTCCCCCATCCCCGAGTAGTATAATGAATCCAGACATGACAGGTCATGACACGGGATTCGAAGAGCAGAGGGCCAGCCCACTCCCAAATTGGTGTCTATACAAGTATATGAAACAATATCGAACAATGTACTCATATACCAGGTAAACCAGGAATGACACCTGATGACGAGATTCACGTATACTAGTCCTTGTATCCTCGTGTCAAGAATGAAGTATAACACTACAACTGAATCGGATATAGTAGATATCAAGACAATGAAAATTATCAGGGAATGTACTCGCATGTCGTCCTGAGCTGAGAAAATCGAAACTACAACCCACTCAATGAGCCACGAACGATCAACTCGCACAACTGTCTCCTAATGCTGAAACAGACATTACCAACGTTCTCAGAATAGTCAAATTAGCTAGGAATGCCTACCCATAAGTCCAATTCTGGACACAGGGGCAAAACGGTAATTTTGGGTCAAAATGGTGTCCGCCGTTGGAACCACTTTATACCGAAAAATGTGCCAAAATCTACGGTCTCTAAAGTCATCAAACTATATGTCTACAGGTCCGGTTTGACGAGATGAACCCAACAGTATGTCCAATTTTGGATTCCGATGGGCTGCGCACAAAATCACCCGTTGAGTGGGATTGTGGGCCCGCCAAAATGGCGTCCCGATCAACGGTCTCAGAATCGGACCAAACTTGGCATACATGACCAAAAAAATATTTCGAGTCCAATGGCGCAAGTTTCGTCGCGATTTGATGAGTGTGCACAAAGTAATTGAGAAATATACAAAAGGCCGATACGGTAAAATTTTTGACGTATACACATCAAATTCGTCGTGCACATGCGACCAATTTGAATTACGTCAAAGTCCACACGACCACGAAGTCGATACGCATCTTTCGATGATTTCGGTTCGTGACCACGTCGTCCGGATTGACGGGACGGACGGCGTATCGGGACAATTTTACTAAAAATTCAGTTTTGAAAATCAGTTTTTTCTCCAACTTCACAAATCAATAACTTTCTGTACAGTGCATGAAATTCAGTTCTAGAAAAAAATTTTAATGTCCTATAGGTTGTCTCCAAGTCTCTTCAGACCGATTTTCAAAAATAACAACACACTGGTCGCAAATCGGCCACAAAGTTGGGGTTTCTGGACAGTTTCTAAACCTAGAAAATTGAGTTTTTTTCTCGATTTTGGAACTCGTTTTTCATCGCACAAGGTGCGAATCGGCACGAACTATTTGAAGAAAACTAAAGGTGTATATGTTGGGATCATACCTGACCAAGTGGTTCGTAAAACGACGGAGCGAGGAAGGAGAAATCTATTTTCGAAGTTGGCCCTTCGCCGACAGTTTCCACTCGCGGGTGGGATGCTCGTTGCACGTTTCTCGGCGATGGACGGCCACGGACTGGTCGCCGGCGACGTCGGGTGCACGTTGGTTTGGAGGTGACGGCTAGGGTTTGGGTTTTATGAAAATCTCTCTCTCCTTCTCTCTCAATATATATATATATATATATATATATATATATATATATATATATATATATATATTATATATATATATATATATATCTATTTAAAAAAAATATATATATATATATATATATATATATATATATATAATATATATATATATATATATACACACATACCGTTGGATGGGTTAATAAAAGAAAACGCGGGTTTAGAAAGGCAATGGGGGGCCTCGGATTTTTTTTGTTAGCAAGCTGCTGTTGCTGCTTTCTTTTTTTTTTTGGCTTTTGTGTGCGTGTGTGTCTTTTTGTGTTTTGTTTTTTTTTCTTTTCTTTTCTTTTCTTTCTTTACTATTATGTATATATTATATATATATATATATATATATTTATATACACATAAAAGCATACATACATACTACATACATACACAAATATATATACATATATTCATATATATTTATATATATCTATATTATATATATATAATATATATATAATATTTAATATATATATATATATATATTATATATAAAATATATATATTATATATTTATATATATTATATATATATACACGTATACATATATTTTTTATATATATATACACGTATACATATATATTTATTTATATATATATATTATATATATATATATTTATATATATATATATATATATATATGTGTGTATATTTATATAAATTTATATATATACATATATTTTATTTATTAATTAAACCTATGATATTTACCCATATATATATATATATATATATATATATATATAAAAATAAATATATTATATATATATATATATATATATATATATATATTAATTTATTTTATATATATATATATATATAATATATATATATATATATATATATATATATATATATATATATATATATATATATAATATATATCTATATATATATATATTATTCCAATAAATGAAATATTACCCAATATATATATATATAAATAAAATCAGAATTTATTTATAAATAAAAACTAAATATTTTAGTATATATATACATATTAATTATATTAAACTTTATAAATAAAACTCTATCGATAAAACACCTATTTAAATAATATAAAAAAAACACTAAAATAATATTTAAATAATATAAATAAAATAGCAAAATATTATAAATGACTATATTAGCCTTATTAAGAAAATTGGGGGTGACATCCTGAAAGTGAAGCTTCTTGGAGTCTTGAACCGAAATGCCGCCTTCGGGCCTGTAAAGGCTATTACTGAATGCCAGGTGGTAGTCCTTGAAAGCATTGCTGGTTACAAGGAGCGGGCAAATGCTTTAAGGAAAGTCCTAGCTGACTTGGAAGACCGAGTAGCCAAATTTTGTGAAGTCAGTCGATGAAGCCAACCTCAATATTTATTGAAGAAGATGCAGCTTTGGTTGTCGCTATTGAAGAGAAGGCTACTTTCCAAGCGAGAAAGAAAGTCCTGGTAAAGAGATTTGTGAGCTGGCTGATCAATATGAACAGTTCAATGCTGCAAGCCAAGCTCATATTTCTTCGAAGGACAAGATGGCCACCCAAATTACCAAAAAGTACAATCAGATTATGCAGCTTCATAAGGAGATTGCCAGCTAGAGACCAACTTAAGAGTGGTTGTGTCTGAACAGGAGGGCTATACAGCTTAGGCTGTTGTGACTGTCACAACTTCAGACCAATTGAAAGAGCAGTTGGTGAAGTTGAAGGAGGAGCATACGAGAGTAATTCCTTTCAGGGATGAGACTACTCGGCAGGAAGAAGCGCATCGTCATGATCTTGTCAAATTACAAGCTGAAGTCACTCTTGTATCCTGTTTTTTTAGATCAATTCAATGAAGAATCTTTTGGCTTTCTGAACTCATGAATGTGGTTTGTGAAATATCAGAACTAGAGGTAATATGGACGTAGTAGAGATATTTATGTAGGTATTCTGCTGGAGAATTGGATGTGGACTCATTACCCATTTTATATTCAAGGTTCTTGAATATAGATAATAAGTTTAAAGAAGCTGCTAATAGAGGTAATATGGACGTAATAACAGAGAATGTTTTATATCTCGACCAAAGGTAATATGGACGTGGACGAGTATATAACATTTAAGTAGGAGTCAGTAAATATTTAGAGGTAATATGGACGTGATTATTTTGCTCAGAGGTTATATGGACGTGGCAAAACATTTCTTAATTATCCCACTGGAGAATAATTATCAAAAAACAATTAAGAGGTAATATGGACGTGACCATTTTCATAAGATCAAGTTTTGATAGAGTTCAAACGAAGATAATTTTTAGAGGACCCATTATCTATGGCGTATTCAAGACTCTTGAAATACGGATAATAGTTAGACGATTCTCTGAATCACATAAACATCACACTGTACATTTAAGTGATTAAAGTAGTGTATCTGAGAACGCTGAAGGTTACACGTAATATTTCTTCAAGAAATTGCCGTTGATTGGCATCATAAGTAAGTCACCATCAAGCTTGGTTAGTCGATACGCACCGTTAGAATACACCGATTCTATGATGAAAGGACCTTCCCATTTAGGCTGGAATTTTTCTTTGGTCTTATGCATCTTAACCATTGGTCTTCTCACTACTAGGACCAGATCACCAACTTGAAAGATGCTTTCTTTCACCTCTTTATTAAAGGCTCTAGAAATGTATGCTTGGTATAGCTCAATACGCTGTTGAGCTAATAAGCATTTTTTGTCTAGCACTTTCAACTCTTGTAGTCGCAGATAGTAACTTTTTTTGGCAGTCAACTCACTGGCTAAGGCTACTCGAAGAGAGGGAATCTAGATTTCTAGGAAAAGAACTGCTTCACTTCCATAAACCAGAGAGAATGGTGTACTGTCTGTTGGAGTCCGAACCGTTGTACGGTAGGTCCAGAGACATCCGCCGAGCTTCTCATTCCAATCGCGCTTGTTTGAAGGCATAATTTCTTAAGAAGTTTGGTGATAGTCTTGTTGAAAGCTTATGCTAATCCATTAGCAGCTGATTGTAAGCGATATATGCTACATTATGGATTCGATTATTATCGCAGAACCGATAGAGTATATGGCTCACAAATTGTGGAACATTATCATAGATGATCCTACGAGTGTAGAAGCATGGAAAATATCAGAATAATGGTCCATGCGGCTCTGGAAGAAAGCCCATGCGGCTCATACAGGAGCTGCCTTATGCGATTCAAAGAAGACTCTCAGTCTCATGCGGCTCGGGAGTGTATGCGGTTCAGCAGGAATATGCGGCCCGATCGACGCCACATCCTCCCTTGGATCCCTCCCTACAGCTGGTCATTTGAGTAGTGGCCTCATTTAATGCCCTGACACGACTCGACGACCGTGACGGCTCTGACATAAAGCGTCATAATGGTTCTGCCATAATGACAGACTCTTCGGGAAAAGAAAAAATCTCTGACCCGATCCGACAGAGGTCCTAGATTGCCACGTGGCACGTCTCATGCGACTTAAAAGAGAACAGCTTTATGCGGCTCACTAAGAAGTCACCCTATATGGCCAGCGGAAATCAGCCATATGCGGCCCACCGAGAGCCCAATCCCTGCGGCTCAATACAACGCTAGCCTATGCGGCTCGTAGAGATTATGTATACGCGGCTCATTGAGAGATCATCCCCTGCGGCTCAATAAGGCGTTGTCCTATGCGGCTCATGAAGATTACCTCCCTAGTTCAAGTCTTGCCTATCCTATGCGGCTCTGGCAGGCCCCACAATTAAAACACGTGGCATCGGATCAATCAAGGATTTAACCGAATCTCAACAAATATCTGACGTCATCCTCATAATTTTCGAAATCAAGGCATATCATTTATCATAAGCCAATAGGACACGTGGCGAGCAATCGACATTGGTACAATCCATCATGAAGATTTAAAGCAGTTAACATTAATTGCTCACAAGATTGGGTGCTATCCGCATTAATGGCCTAGATTCATTGTAATCAGGATCAAAGGTTTAGATAGATTGAAGGAGCGCCGACATTCCAAACAAATGATCATTAGCAAACCCTAACGATCATACCCCACTATATAAATAGCCAGCATCATTTCTCTGCAAAGAAGGACCGGCCACAAAAAAAGAATAAAAAAATACAGAGTCAGAGAGAAATACACAGAGAGAGAGAAGCCAGGAGAGCAACAGAGGAGCAAAAAGAGCCCTTCTTCGTCAACGCCAACCATCTTCAGACGAGGAGTCAAGGCTGCATACCGATCGTCCAAGGAGTAAGGCAGGGCTGCCGTCGCCTTCCCGAGCCTCTATCGTCACCCCCCAGAATCTAAAATAAACAATTGTACTTAGATTGCTGTACCTAGGTTTTCGTCCCTAGGCTTTCTTTGTACAAGCGAGTTTGTATTGTGAGTCTAAGTTCAGTCCTCCGATAATTGTTCTGTACTTTTACAATCAATGGCAAACGAGGTAGGCCGAAGCGGTAGATGACGTGATGTTTGACAAAACTGATCACGTTTGATGTCTTTACTTCGATGAGCGCTATGGCTTCCCCATTTGGAGAAGTAATCGGTTATAGCCAGGATAAACCGATGTCCTCTGGAGGATGGCGGGCTAATTGGGCCGATGATGTCCATACCTCGTGTTTCAAAAGGCCAAGATGCGCCGTCGGGTATATAAACTCTAAAGGTTGATGAATGAAATCAGCATGGAATTGATAAGCCCTACACTTCTTTGCATATTCAACAACATCTGCTATCATCGTGGCAAATAATAACCCATTCGTTTGAGGATCTTATAATTTGGGGCCTGGTTGGTGTGCACAACAAATTCCATTAAGCCTCCCGTAGTGCATGTTTGGCTTCTGTGTCTGATAAGCATCATAACAGTAATCCATCGTAAGAACGTCGGTACAGTATTTTGGTAACTATATCATGGAAAAATCTGAGGGATCGCCGTTGGATAGATACTGCTTCCTTCGGGTCATCAGGGAGGATTTCGTAGACAGAGTAGTCCATGAAAGAAAATCTCCAGTCTTTGATGTAGACGTTCGTCTCTACTCCATAGCTGTGATGAATATGCAAGGCATCTTTCACACATAATAACTCTCGACCCGACACTGTGATCGAATGCTGAGTATTGATAGGAACGGTCAAGGAAGCAGCCAGATCGGCTAAAGCATCTGCTTCTATATTCTGTAATCGAGTACGTGCTCGATGAAGAATCCCGCGAAGGTAGAAGCCAACTCGATCGTCGCTTTGTGATATGGAATGAGATCTTCATGACGAACTTCATAATCCCCTCGAACCTCACTAACTATTAGCTTAGAATCACCATAAGCTTCAAGATAGTCAACTCTCAGTTGTTTTGACAGTTGAAGGCCAATCAGTATGGCGTTATATTCGGCCACATTGTTGGTGCAAGGCTCCACGAGAGAATACACGGTGTATAACCAGATGATCGGGTGAAACAAGTACGATCCCTACTCTGGCCACAATATTTCTTTTAGGTCATGTTCTTGACGCACCATCAAAAAACATTCACCAAATGGGGATTTCCTCAGTTGCGGTGTTAGACTCAACCACTTCATCGGGATTTTATCATAGAGTTTGGAAGATTTGGGCACTGGATGAGCTGCTAAGAAGTCAGCTAATGCTTGGCCTTTTAATGCCTTCTAAGGAACGAACAACATATCGTATGGAGTCAACAGCATTACCCATGTAGCTAAATAGGAATTAAGAGAACCCGGTTTAGTCATGAGTATTCTGAGAGGATTGACTCTAGATATGATATGGATAGTCTGTCCAGACACATAGTGACGTGTCTTTTGGATAGCAAATACCAGTACGAGACATTGATTTTCCACAGGTGTGTATCTGTGTTCGACACCAACCATCGTACGGCTGAGGTAATAGATTGCATGTTCATGACCGCCTACATTCTTCTGATCTAATAGGAAACCAAGAGAATGATCCATAGTGCGAACATATAACAAGAAAGGCTTTCCAACTATCAGAGCCACCAACTGTGGGGAGCTTGTGAGATACTTCTTGATGTCGTCAAATGCATGCTGACATTGTTCAGTCCAGACAAAAGATACTCCTTTCCTCATGAGCTGAGTAAACGGTTGACACCTTCTAGAAAGATTTGAAATGAATCGTCTGATGTAGGCTAACCTTCCTTGGAGTTCGCGTAGCACTTTAAGATTTATTGGAGGACGTATACGAGGATAGCTTTAACCTTCTTCGGGTCAAGATGTATACCCTTTGAAGTGATAACAAAACCAAGGAACTTGCCGCTGGAGACTCCCAGAAAAGACTTAGCTAGATTCAT
The DNA here is from genome assembly GCA_029216955.1 of Iris pallida. Taxonomy (NCBI): domain Eukaryota; kingdom Viridiplantae; phylum Streptophyta; class Magnoliopsida; order Asparagales; family Iridaceae; genus Iris; species Iris pallida. The sequence goes on from JANAVB010035592.1 coordinate 41,878, forward strand.
CTTGAGTTGGTGTGTATGCATCAGTTCGAACATCGTTCTTAAATCTTGGAGGTGGTTGCCCTTGAGACAACTTTTAACTACAATATCATCTACATAGCATTCTACTATTTTGCATAAATGATCGCAAAAAATTGTGTTCATAGCTCTCCATTATTTCGCACCCGCATTTTTCAATCCGAAGGGCATCACCGTATAGCAGTATACCCCCAACGGTGTTCGAAAAGAGGTGTTTTCATCATCGGGGAACATCTTGATCTGGTTGTATCCTGAGAACCCATCCATGAAGGACATTCGCTCAAAGCCACAAGTATTGTCGATCGTTACGTTAGTGATCGATAGAGGGAACTCATCTTTTGGGCATACAGAGTTCAGATTACGGTAATCGATACAGACTCGAAATTTACCGTTCTTTTTATGACTGAAAAATGTGACCCAGTCAGGGTGTTGTTCTTCGCGAATGAAACCACTTGAAATAAGCTTTTTGATTCACTTTCAATGGCCTCCATGATATCTGGTCGGAACCGTCGTTGCTGATGCTTCACTGACTTAGCTTTAGACGAGATATTTAGGATGTGCATAGCAACTTTAGGTCTAAGCCTGGCATGTCTTTATAGCTCCATATAAAGACGTCAATATTTTTCTTATAAGCTGTATAAGAGATTGTCGTTCTTCACCAGACATATTTTTGTTGATAAAGATTGGTTTAAGAGATGATTCATCTCCTAAATTAACTTAGATGACTTCGTCTTCAGTAGATGGTTCACGTTGTTCGAAACGTAACTCCCACCAGGTGTCCATCTTTTGAGCCTATTATTCGAGCTCGATTGCTTGGACATCTTCTGCAATTTGGTCAACTGACACCATGTTGACGATAGAGTTGCTTTGAACATGTCTCCAATACTAGAGTCTGAATTCTAGAGGCCGGAATCAGTAGAATGAGAACAATGATCAACTTCAATGTCTGATCCTTCAGGAGTTGTTGGAGGAGTAATATACGCAAACCAACACCATTTCGTTAATAATAGTTCTCGAGTTTGCCGGGAGGAGCAAAGTAGCGTATTGGCAATCGTCATCCTTTACCGTGGTTTAGTCCCTCGTCGTTTTATATGATATCCCATGTTCTGGAAGATATTCTTGGCCTGCCAACTATATCGATAAGGCTGTATTGTACATGAATCATAGTCAGCTTCGGCGTTGTAATTGGGAGTAGTAAAGTCTTGAACGAACTTTCTTTCGCCAATTATTTGACCGAAGATGATTAGTTCTTCACCCTTCTTTCTAGATGGAACGATGAAGTAGTGGATATCCTCTGGCCAGTCTATTTTTGCAGACGGGTGTCGTGACCGGCATACAAAGATGTGGTCTTATGCCATGCTCTAAGGCATACAATGTATCTATGTACTGGTTTACAGACAAGTAGACATCAGAGTAATTCAAAAATAAACCTTTACTCAGAAAATATACAAGTTTTTCTTTAGGGATGACATCATCCACTGAAGATACATTATTTTGGGTTTGATATACACATTAAGGGCGTCATCATCCGAGCCTGGTGTCACAGACTTCATCAAGTTCACTACGTAGGATAACTCATCAAGATTGGGAGGATGGGCTTCAGCAGGTTTCACCTGAGTTGTTTTGCGGAGAGTGATGGTCAATGGTGCGGCAACATCAAGACACTTCTTTTTAACCTGGATTGTGAGAGACTTTGAAGTACTTTGTGGAGTAGTACGTCCTTTGGCTCGGATAACCAGGGGACCGTCACTGGCGGATAAATTAACTTCAGCTTCATCGTTAGCTTCGTTGTCGTTATCCTTGGGAGGCTGAGATTGATAGTGTACCGAATCTCCATAGTAGGCTTCAATACCCTTGAAAGGATCGCCATCGGCAAATTCTGACTTCACGATGCCATCACAGTTGAAGTACTTAAAGCACTGGTGAAGGGTAGAAGAAACAATCATATTCTCGTGTATCCACGGACGTCCTAACAAGATGTTGTAGGACACATTGGCATCGATTACGTAGCAAGCAACCTTTGTCCGAGATCACCAATCTGGCACTTGAGACGGATCTTGCCCAGTGGGTGACTTCTTCCAACATTGAAAGCTATGATAGTTGTATTGGTTGCACACAGCTTGTGCAAAGGGATCCCTAGAATTTAGAGTAAACTTCTAGGGATGATACTGAGGGAGGAACCTGGATCGATATGCATCTAATCCACCTTAATCGCCCCATATACCCTGTATTGTATAGAGGTCTATCATGACGATTATTTTTTAGTAGCATGTCCTCTTGTGAAAAGGTGATAATGGGAACCACTTCATAGTGCTATGGTAATAAGGACAAGAGATCGGATCTTCAGCGGGAGCTTTGACTTCAGCAACATAAGAGTCGGCATGTAGTAATGCCTCACTTAAAGCTTTACGCGTCTCTTTGGAGAGCCACAATAGATCGAATAATGACAATCTGGCAGGTGTATTGACCAGTTGTGCTAGTATGTCAAAGTTGTAAGGCCAATACATGCCTTTGGGAGCTAGTGAATTCAGAGATTTGTCAAATTGTGTCTCCTTCTACTTAGCTTTGTCGGCAGTCGAGGACTTAGACGGACCAACTTTTGAACTTGTGGGGGCAGCAGGAGCATGAGAAGGTATTACGTCTTCTTGTGCGGGGTCATAAGTCCGCAGGTATATCTTGCCGGATCGTATCTCACCATATAGGACTTCATAAATAGGAGAATACACCATATGGCATGACTTGTATTTCTTGCCCCTCTTTGCTTTGGAAGACACTACACCCTGCTTCATTTCTTATACAAGGTCGGGATGGACCCACATAATCTCACCACGCTCTGTCGTGAGTGGCACCAGAGTTGATGTTGAATCACGAGCTGGCGGCAAGTTGACGACTTCCATTATTGCCTTGGGAATTGGAACTATGCCATTTGGAACTTCTGTGGAAGGATAGTCACCAAATTGAAGAGAGATCATGTTAAAGATACGACATTTTCTTCGACTTTGAGGTTAATAACTTGGCTGTCAATGAGCTGTTGTATCTTCCTCTTCAAGATGATGCAATCCTTGGTAGAATGATGCACGTTGATGATAGAGATAGTACTTGGGGTCGCTGAGTCGGCTTGCCTCTTCAGGACGTTATGGTGGAGGCAATACCAGTTTACTATCCTTCATCAACGTGTTGAAAATGGTAATAACGTCATCCTCGTCGAAGTAAAAAGTCTCATTGGGTCTGTCAGGAGAACTCTGAGAATTGGAGCTCCTTGGAAGTGTCAACCTTCAAACTTCTTTTCTTTTACCTCCACGGATAGGGATAGTTTGGGGGTGCTTACGTTTGTCTTCCGATTTGGGTGTCTTCAACCCCAGTAGTTCCAGATTATGAACATCATTTTCAGCAGCATCAACGGCGATGAAAGCGGACCATGTATCATACTTATGTATATCCAGACAGAACTTCACTATAGGAAGGAAGTTATGCCGACAAGTATCCATAAGCACCGAGTCTAGTATATCGAAGGGCATATTCAAGGCTAGTCGCCTGAAGCGTTCGATAAAAGCAATACAGTCTTACTTTTTCTCTGCTTGGTCTCGATAAGGGTGGACATACTAACATGCATGCCACTCTCGTAAAACCTATTGAGGAATAGCCTCTCCAAGTTTTTGAAGGAGTTAATGCAACCGTCAAGCAGACTGCAGAACCATTCAAAAGGTACTCTCTGCAATGTGCTGATAAATAGCTTTGACAAGAATGCATCATCTCTTGGTAATTGCAGCGTCTGTGTGTTGAAATATGTCATGTGTTGGCGAGGAGAAGTCATTCTGTCAAACGAATTTAGCGTCAATGGCTTGTAGTTAGGAGGACAAGTAACATTTTCCCATTCAGGAGGAGGATAAGGTTAAGATATCCCCATCTTCTGAAGCTCGTATTTGTAAGATGGTATCAGGACGGGCAACAAAAAAATCAATTGCATCCTGCTGATTGAGCAGATGTTGAGAAACAGCTGCTATACGGTTGTCAAGTGGTGTCAGCGAAGGACCACCCCTAGTATTTGCGGGATTTGGAGGAGGTACAACAGAATGGTACTCCTTTTGTAGTAAAGGAGGGTTGTTGCTACGAATCGGACTAGCGTGTGATGATATGTTTGGTTAAGTGGGGGAGCAACACCAGCAGTTTGGACAGCCATGACGCTGGTAAGCATATCAGTGATCTTGGCAAATGCCACTTCAAGGTTCTCCAGCCGCTAGCTAGTTTGATCACTAGCTTCAGGTCTTTCTTCATCTGCCATGTATGTCGATAGCACGCGAGGATGAACAGTACAGTTGACGCTGATACTATCTGTCTCAGAGTTGAGGAGGCCTTCATTTTCAGGCAGGGGAGGTAGATAATCACCGTAAGACTCGAAGTGATCATTGTCATCTGGAAGGCTACCCTCGGCGTAGAGGTCATCCACTTCAGACTCTGAGGGAATACTATCCCCATCTTGAAGTTCTGAGGGAACACTACCTCCAGCTTGAGAGTCCGCCATCTATAAGGGATCTCGTCCTTGACCGAGTACCCATATAGACTCCTTCAGATGTAACATCTCGTTGGCCGTTTGCTGGTAGACTTATTCTTTTTCTATTCACAAAACTAGAAGAAAAGTTTGGATTAGTGATCCCCCATCTTTGATTGGGGCTTACTTAGGGAGGACCCCACGAAGCCATGTTAGATGAAACACATAGTGGCTTTCTTCATCAGAACGTTGCAGTCGTCTAAATACGGACTGCCTTGGAGGAACTTTCGTTGTTTTGGAGCAACAACAGTTGATGACAATAATAGTGCACGGGTGTTCCGGTAGAGGCACCTCATGAGTAGTAATGATCTTCCTTGCTTTACGCTTGTGAGTTATCATGTCGCATAAATCGGCAGAAGGGAGCTTCGCCTTAGAGTCCATTTCACATGCATTGCTAAGCTTTGCATATGGGTTTGTGAGGGAAGTTGGCATATCCGGACTTAGTTTGTGTGCAGGAGCAACCCCTACACCTAAGTTCCGTGACGAACTTGAAGACAGCCCCTTGCTATACGCGTTGGGGTCTGTCTTTTTACTGTGGGCACATAGGCCCTGGGCATGCCTTTGGGCGCATGCTTCCGAAGAAACATGGCAGCACACTTGGCCTTCCTAGCTGTGGGTGCATAGAAGGGGTCAAAAGAGCCTGGGTGCATGGGTGTAGAAAGTCTATGGAAGATAGAAGCATTCTGACCAGAATCATGCGCCCACTGTCACGACCCGTACCCTAAAGTAAGGGCACGAGAAGTGGGTACGTCCAGCCTACACCGCAGTATCGGCGGTAGAACGCTCCCCTAGGTCACAACATCTAACAATATAATGCTAAGCAGTTTATACTCCCCGAATGGGGGTGACATGGCAGAATGTAACTCAATCACAACTAAGAAAGAAGAAGCACGATATGATATAGAACTCAAATGAAACACAGATGATCAGAAAAGTCTAAGTGTCTAAGATAACATCTCAGCAAACATCCAGAAATACAAGTCTCAACTACTGAATATGAAAGAATAAATACAATCCAGATCTCAAGAACAAAAATAAAGCCTAACTAAGCTGGTCCCAAGACAACATAAGTAAGATAAAGCCTAACTAAACTAGTCTAGGAAGTAGGGTAATCATCAGCTAGAGCTGGGTCCTCCTGAGAGTCCAACTCACAAGTGTCGTCTAGGGTTCCCATAGAAAGTATCCATACAGGCCTCCTCATCGTCCTCTGTAATATTTTCAACAGGTCCAGTCAGGACAGGAGCGAGCACAATACATCTCAACAGTTCATAGCAGGTTAGAAAATAATCATGCAGTAAAGTAAGATACAGGAACTGAAAGAAATACAGTATGTAAATAGAGAGAGAACTGTAATAGAAATATCTACTATAAATAGAGAACTAACAGTGGCTAGTGAGTCAGAGTACAATATAGACATGTAAATGGCATAGGATGATTCTTATGCTACACTATAGAATGATTCTGATGCTACACTACTTGGATATTATTCACATGTCCACTTCTACTCCCCCGTACCCCCAATCAATACACAAGGATCCAGCCAGGTTATGTTATGATTCATGTAACGGCCCCTGAAGGGTGGTACATGATAGTCCCATAAATAGAGATTCTAGGAAAGCCCAATAAATGGGGGATTCAAGGAAGACTCTGTGATCATGAGAGTACATGTCACAAGTGATTCAATGAACCATGAAGCATAGTGATACGCCATGTAAGTGAAACGCACAGAATATGTAGTATCCGATTCTCCCTGAAGGGATAACATCTCAAGAAGGGATCCATATAGTACTAATCCGTGTGACCAACGTGACAGTATCAAGTAAAGTAATTTAAAGTAGGAAAATAATTCTAAACAGGATATGAAATGATCAGAGAATGTACTCGCCTGGTATATGAGTGTCCGGATGAAATGTATTGTCCGAGGAGAGGTGTCTAGCTCCTAATCAGAACAGCACAAGTCACAATAAGTCTAAAATGATAACAAGATGCAATTCAATGCATTCTACATGAATCTAGGTCAATCTAGGCCAAAGTCAACTCCTGGTCAACTCTGGTCAACCCTAGAAGTCAAACTAGGTCAACTATGGTCAAACTAGGTCTAACAAGTCTAAATTAGGTCAATCTAGCCTATACTAGTCTATTAAGACTACCCAAGGCTATACAACCCTATACTAGCACCACAACTCAAACCCAAGACACAACAAGTCATCACACACATAGGGTAAACATATACATATATAAATACATATACATTACATAGATACATACACATTACATAGATATATATATACATTACATCACACAACCTAGTACACTATATATATATATATATATATATATATATATATATATATACATTACATATAGGTTATAGTACATATACATTAGGAAATCATCACACACACATATATATATATATATATATATATATATATATATAATATATATATATATATATATAATATATATAAAAAAAAAATACATATATATATATATAATATTATAAAAAAAAAATATATATATATATATATATATTAAAAAAAGATATATATATATATACATTACATATAGTGAGATAGAAGGATAGAGAGGTAGAGGGGAGTGTGTATGTGTATACAAGTGAGTGAATGCCAATAGGAAAAGTGGCCTGTGAGCATAGGGTGTGTGTGTGAGTGTGTAAACAGTTTTAGAAATGTGTGTGTATATGTGGATAGGGCTGTGAGGAAAACAGTGTGGTGTCATGGGTAAACAGGAATAAAAAGTGTGTGTGAGTGGCTGTGTGTGTAGGTTGCACAGGAAAACAGTGAATGGTGTGTGTTAGTTGACAGTGAGTGATAATAGGAAAAATCAGTGAGTAGTGAAAGGAAGGAAAGGAAACCAATTTCATATTCCAGTTTTCAGTCCCATATATCAATCCAAATCAATAACCCCAATGAAATATGAGACTTGTTATTAAAATCAGTTCAGTTTTTAGTTGAATACTTCAAATCCCCATTTCGAAATCAATACACAACCAATCCATTCCAAAATCGACCCACAGCTAGAATACATGTAGGTACAACATAATTGGGTCTCAAACTTTCATTAACAATATCTAATTAAGTTAATTTAGGTGTCAAAGTTCAGGTTTAGAAAACTAGAAATACAAGGAATTAACACTTGATATCAGAAAATTAGTAACAGGAAATGATGTATCAAATCATGCTAAAATCGGAAAACAGAGGTTGGTAATGCAAATATAACTTATGTTCGTGTCTCAGAGTCCAATACGTGTCCACCATAATGACACAAACATGTCAAAGTCAATTAAACCCAAAAGCAACACAAACTGGACACAGCACTATACACTGTCTCGTGCACGAGTGCACGCGTGTCGTGCTCGTGTCACAGGCCAAACCAAGCCTCGTGCTCACAACCCAAGGTTCGTCTAGGATAGGTCTTCGTGTCCAACACCCTGTATCATGTCCATAGGTGTTATGTCCAGAGTTCTAGAGCCGTATCAGTGGCCCTAAATCACGTATATAGTGTCAGTGCAAATCCAGTGCACGAGTTCGTGCTCGCTCGACACGACACGAGGACACATGAGACTTGGGGAGGGCGTTGTCAGTGACTGCCCCCACCCACATGTCAAGTGGTTCGTGTCGAGTCACCGTGTCAAAGAAGAATTTGCCGCCGAGTAGCAGGACAAATCCGTGCGGCTGAAACGCGCGTGTTCGTGTCCAGATCCCGACACGACACAGCACTAATTAAATCTCAGTCCAACAGAAATCCATAAGCCACACAAAAAAAATAATTTCTATTCAAACACTTTCCTAAAAACAGATCGAAATCTCCTTTTGGTGCATTTCCTCGAACACCTAGGTATAGGGACAGATACGTGTCCAAATAGGACGAATTAGACACAAAATCCTACAAAATCTAGGGTTAGCTAGAGGACACCTAGACCTAGGCTAATATGCAATAATAACAGCAATTTCAATAAGTTTTGAAGGAGTTACCTATAGGTGTCAAAAGCTCATCAAAAGCTCCAAAGAGGGATGTTCCTCTTGATGGCCAAACTTCACCAAATTGTTAAGAAACTGAAAATAAATCACACACACATCAAGAATACCTAAATTAGAACCTATTGCAATTAGTTTGAGGAAAAAAGGAATTAAATTGGATTTTCTATGAATTTATAAATGGAGCATACCTCTCTTTCCAAATGTGAACTTTCTAAAGGAGGCTAACCTAATGTGAGAGATTATTTATAGGATAGGAATCCCTAGGTGGGCTGTCCGGCCAAGTAAAGGAAGTTAGGGTTAGGGTTCCATTGTATGGGCTATGGGCTTCTACGGGCTAAGTTGCTAATTAATGGTTTCAAAACCATAAGTCATGGCTTATGACTAAAAGCCTCTCTATTCTAACTTAAATTCTAAATGGCCTATTAGGAATTAACTTAATGTTAGGTTAGGTCACATAACCTAATCAAGTCACTATAACTAGGGTTAGCTTCTAGGTTAGGCTCCAAAGTCAACACTATTCGAAGTCTAGAATAACCCCTAATTAAATTATACCAAAAATTATATAAATTCTAATAAATCTCAATAATTCAAAATAATTACAAATAAATCCCAAAAATTCAAAATGACCAAAATACCCCCATACTAGAAACATGGTAGTGACACCCACATGCTCCTTTAGGTGCATGGCACTGGTCGTGTACTTTGGGAAACATCGACGTTTTTCTCCAGTTTTGTCTTCTTCGTTTGCAAGCTTCGTTGAGTTTGCCCTGAGTGTCGAGCACTTCGATTCTTGGTATCGTAGTGTTTTCCTTTGCGAGTATCGAGTGTTGAACACTTTGTTGTTGGTTGTTCAGGAGAGGAGTCGCCGGCTAGTAGAGCCCTGAACAATATGCGCCTTCTTCGCATCAGTAGCCTTTATGGCAGAGCTATGCTTCGTAGGTGAGCTCCATGCACCCACAAGAAAGCTCCATGTGCCCACGTTGAAGGCATATGCACCCACGTGACGGAGTTCTTCGGTTGCACATCTTCTACAACACTGGTAGGATATGCGACACGAGCCTTCCAAAGCCAAGTCTTGTGAGACTTATTCGGCTTCACTGATTTTGAGGGAGTTGAGCCATCCCTCGAGAGCATCTCTTCAAATGCTTGTTGATTGAACTTTACGATCAGCATCTTCTGAGTGCTAGGCGGGGTCCCCAGGTTGTTGCTGGTTCACTGGAGGTACTCCGCTGGGCTGATCGGCAGGAACAGGAAAAATGCCACTGAAGAAATGACATAGAAAACAATAAGAAAGGACCAAGATAGATCAGGGATATAAGCATGTGATCAGCTCAAGATTTCAGAAAGATTAGGAGACACGAGTAGAGATCAAGGGCGAGTGCTGATTGAGACATCTATTCGGTAAAACCACTACACACCTTGATTTACAAGACCTACACGGGCTATCACTTAAACCGTGTCACACCCTAGAACCAGAATACTAGAGAGCGGGGGACAAACACATCCAGCTATGTATATAGAAGTATAATCCACCTCGATATACGGTCACGGTTGTCTAGATGTATGTGTAGAAGCATGAAAAAGAATAGGAAAGTCCATACGGCTCAAAACAGAGGGTCTCATACGGTTCAAGAATCTCTTAAGGCTTCATGCGGCTCAAGAGTCCTTTAGAGCTTCATACGGCTCAAAAGTCCTTCAGAGCCTCATGCGGCTCAGAAATTGCCATAGCTCCATGCGGCTCGGGTAAAAGCCATGTGGCTCTATGCGGTCCGCCTCTACAGCTGGCCATCAAGCATCGGCCTCATTTAATGCTCTGACATAACACGACAACTCTGACATAAAGATGAATTGACAGCTCTGACATAAAGCTGCAATGATGACTCTGACATAATGGTGCGCTCCTAGGAAACGAAGAAAATCTTTATAGCTGGCACGATCCACCAATTCCAAAGCTCCCTATGCGGCTACCATCCTTCATGCGGCAGCCACTCCCATGCGGTTGCTACCCATGCGGCTCTGACACATGGCCACCATTATGTGGTTCGGCTGGGGGCTACCCCCATGCGACTGCTACTCCCATGCGTCTCGGATCGTGGGGGCCACCCTCATGCGGCTTCGATTTTGGGAAGCTACACCCATGCGACTGCTACCCTAATACGGCTTCGATTTTGGAAGCTACACCCATGCGGCTCTGACACGTGGCCACCCTTATACGGTTCGGCTGGGGGCTACCCCCATACGGCTGCTACTCCCATGCGGATCGGATCATAGTGGCCACCCTCATGCGGCTTGGATTAAAGGTCTTCCATGCGATTCAAATAAGGCCACCCTTATGCGGCTCTGACACGAGGCCACACTCATGCGGCCCAACTATGACAGTCCTCCATGCGACTCGCAGCAGGGGGGATACATGGCCGGAGTTGATCAAATCCTAACAATCCAGGTTTATGGCAATCGACAAAACAGGCAGTTGGGACGTTGCAGAAGATTGGCCAAGTTTTATTCACTCGGATTTGCTGATATCAACAAATCATCACGATGCAGATTTGTTGCAATCAACATTAATTGCCCATTCAGATTTGGTGCAATCAATATTAACTGTCCAGATTTGTTACAATCAATATTGACGGCCCAGATTAATTTCCAACAAACAAGATCAAGGCAAATCGTAACCAATCCCTAACCGCCCACTTTTCAAGGAGCAATCATGGAAACCCTACTTATCAACACTCCACTCCTATAAATAGCAAGGTGCCATTCCCTTACAAAAGCTGGACAGAGACAGAGAGAAAAGACACAGAGGCACGCACAAAGAAAGTGGCGTCGTCGCACAGAAGAACCCCCAAACATTCGGAGAGCATTTATCCATCAGAGCCAAGGCTACGTCCGATCGTCCAAGGATTAAGGCAGAGTTGACAGCACTCTCCCGAGCCTCTACCGTCACCCCCCAGAAAAACTAAACAATTGTACCTAGATTGATGTACCTAGGTTTTCGTCCGTAGGCTTTCTTTGTACGAGCGAGTTTGTGTTGTGAAGTAAAAGTTCAGTCCTCCCATAAAACTATTCTGTTCTTTTATAATCAATGGCAAACACGATGACGACTCTGCTGGGACTAACTTTTCTATGGCTGAGGAGTTAGTGACGCAATCGGACGCAACCAAACTTGGCTCCACACAACAGATGCTGGTCGTTCGCTTCGACCAGCAGGCATTTGAAGAAATGCTCTCCGACGGGAGCGCTGGCCCGGTCCAAAGCAAGCCCGCATGAAGATGGCTCGCAGGAGTGGAGGCCAAAATCTGTTGCTCCTCCCCAAGCTCTGGACAAAATGCTCCCTGCTACCCAAAATGGCGAAAAGACTCTCATGCGGCCCCACTTTGGACCATAGAGGACTCTGCTGTCCCCAAGTCCGAAAAGGAAAACACTACGATGCTGACTTGCAGGGGCAAAGAAACTCTGTGCGGTTCAAGAAGAAACCGCATAAGGGCGCCAGCTATATGAAGACTCATACGGACACATAAGCCAACAGCAACAAAAGGCTCATGCGGCTGTTTGCTATTGATTGTAAAAGTACAGAATAATTATCGGAGGACTAAACTTAGACTCACAATACAAACTCGCTTGTACAAAGAAAGCCTAGGGACGAAAGCCTAGGTACAGCAATCTAAGTACAATTGTTTATTTTAGATTCTGGGGGTGACGATAGAGGCTCGGAAGGCGATGGCAGCCCTGCCTTACTCCTTGGACGATCGGTATGCAGTCTTGGCTCCTCGTGTGAAGATGGTTGGCGTTGACGAAGAAGGACTCTTTTTACTCCTCTGTTGCTCTCCTGGCTTCTCTCTCTCTCTGTATATTTTCTCTCTGGCTCTGTGTATTTTTTTTATTCTTTTTGTTGCCCGTGGTCGTCCTTTTTGTAGAGAAATGATGCTGGCTATTTATAATAGTGGGGTATGATCATTAGGGTTTGCTAATGATCATTTGTTTGGAATGTCGGCGCTCCTTCAATCTATCTGAACCCTTGATCCAGATTAATGAATCTAGGCTATTAATGCGGATAGCACCGAATCTTATGAGCAATTAATGTTAACTGCTTTAAATCTTCATGATGGATTATACCAATGTCCGATTGCTCGCCACGTGTCCTATTGGCTTTATGATAAATGATATGCCTTGATCTCGGTAATTATGAGGATGACGTCAGATATATTTTTTGAGATTCGGTTAAATTCTTGATTGATCCGATGCCACGTATTTTAATTGTGGGGCCTGCCAGAGCTGCATAGGATAGGCAAGACTTGAATCGCAGGGAGGTAATCTTCATGAGCCGCATAGGACAATGCCTTATTGAGCCGCAGGGGATGATCTCTCAATGAGCCGTATATGCATAATCTCTACGAGCCACATAGGCTAGCGTTGTATTGAGCCGCAGGGATTGGCTCTCGGTGGGCCGTATATGGCTGATTTCTGCTGGCCATATAGGGTGACTTCTTAGTGAGCCGCATAAAGCTGTTCTCTTTTAAGCCGTATGAGACGTGCCACGTGGCAATCTAGGACCTCTGTCGGATCGGGTCAAAGATTTTCTTTTTTCCCGAAGAGTCTGTCATTATGGCAGAACCATTATGACGCTTTATGTCAGAGCCGTCATGATCGTCGAGTCGTGTCAGGGCATTAAATGAGGCCACTACTCAAATGGCCAGCTGTAGGGAGGGATCCCAAGGGGGATGTGGCGTCGATCGGGCCGTATATTCCTGCTGAACCGCATACACTCCCGAGCCGCATAGACTGAGAGTCTTCTTTGAATCGCATAAGGCAGCTCCTGTATGAGCCGCATGGGCTTCTTTCCAGAGCCGTATGGACCATTATTCTGATATTTTCCATGCTTCTACAGGACCCCCTTCAAATTTTCAATTTGCAAAATTGAAACACTTTGAATAAGAAGCATGGCCCCGTTCATGCCGCATAGACTCATTCTGGCCGCATGGGCTCTTTGCCATGTGTCCTGACTACGTGTGCAAATCTTATTAAATGTCTTGATTCGTTTTTGAATTAACGCCATCTTTTGGGGAGGATCCCAAGGGTCGGTTATGCCTTGACCGAAGCGTTTTTGCCTTTATCTTTTGAAGCAGCGCGTAATCGAGGTGTCATCCGAGACCTTTGTTCATTTTATGGGTCTCTTTTACCTATAAATAAGAGTCTTTTAGTCCCTTGGGGGTTTCTTTACCTTCTCTTTTTGCTCAAATTCCCTGTTGCCGACTTTGCCCTTCGTCTTCTTCCTTCAACGATCGACAATGGCTCCCAAGAAGGCTGCTGCGTCGAAGGCCGCGAAGGGTAAGGCGGTTGCTTCTTTCGCGACTGCAGCGACGAACGTGGTCACTCCTCCGCCGGGCTATGCACTCTGTCCATCCCGACGTTCACCCGCCTATCGCTGGTAAGGGTCGTCTGAAAACCCTAACTATTGCCATGGCTCTGCTGCATACTTTATGCACAAGCCGCATGTACGAGGTTTATCGATGTGATCGCATAAGCACTCCCTCCATGGGGTCGCATGAGCTTGTTATACTCGATCTAAGCCGCATATGTGTTTTCGATTTGGGCCGCATAAACGTCGCTCACTTTTGAACCGCATAAGCTCGCTTGCTTGTATCCGCGTCAGTTCGCGTGAGTCTGGCTTCGTAGGCGTGCTTAACCTGAACCGCATGAGTCTATCAGCTCGTTGAATTTGAGTTGCATGGACTCGGCTAACTCGAGCCGCATGCGGCTACGATGCACAGAACCGCATGGACGTATCTAATGCTGAGCCGCATGAGGCTGTGACGACCCGAGCCGCATAGACTCAAATGATCTTTCCAATGCTTCTGTTTTTTGACTATCTTCTAACCTCGTTTCTTTCATCTTTCTCCAGAATCTGCCCGTAAATCCTGCTGGGGAGCTTATAGTGTGTTCAAATCAATTCGCCCTGGGCGTGCGTCTTGACGACTTAATTAAGCATGTGTTGAATCAATTCCTACTGATGAGCCTTCGGAGAGGTTGATGGCCATTGAGAATCAGACCCTCCATTACCTCTGTTCCATGATGAATACTGGGAAGCTGGATGGAAAATACCTGAAGCCTTTGTTCCTTTTTGGTGATGCTTTAATTATCAAGAATCCCCGAGTTTTAGAGATTTCCGAGAACTGGGATTTTTCTTTGGATGGGGTGGCGATCCATATTCCTCTCATGGAACGTCATTATCCCCTGTCATGGTTCAAGATGGTGTTGTTGGACAGAAAGATGGTATGTAATTTGACTCCTACTCAGTCAGGGATGTTGATGGACAACATCCATTATAATCCGAACATGCGGTCGGTACGCAGGTAGGGATTCCGTCCTCCGGTACATGATGGGTTTGGCCCCAGGCTCCTTTATGAATGTATACGGTCCCAACTTCTCATTCGCTCAAGCTGATACCTTATTGAATCGGCTTGTTCGTAAGAAATCCTATCCCGTTGGCAAGATAGCATTGCCAAACTGGATAAACCCTACTTCTACATGGGTCCAGTTGACCACTTGGGTTCTGCAGACCTATGGAACATTCATGTGGAAGGTGGGGCTTTACCATGCCATTCGGGGTACTTGTCACGGACTTCCCCTTAATAAACCACTGTTCGTAGCGCTCTTGGAGACGTATAGCCGACGAACGGGGACGTTCTTTGCACCAGCAGGGGAGTTGGGGCTCGCTCTTCACGAGATGTATACTGTCTCTAAACTTCCGTGGGGGAATGAGCCTTTCGAGGTGTATACCCGTCGAATGAGGAGTTCGAGGCTTTGGACAGGCAACTCCCAGGTTCTGTTGCGGTGTATCGGGAGTTGTTGTGCCACCAAAGCGCTTGACATCAGATGGCTATAAAAACGACGGATAGCTCCGAGGGACCGCTCCCCATACCACATCCTGGATTAATTATCTTTTTAGAGTTGATCCTTCTGGCAAAGTTACTCCTCGAGCCCCTTGAACGCATACAGAGGTAAGGGATCTGATGTCAAGTGTCAAGAAGTCGCGATCCAAGAGCGATATATTCGGGAGTCAAGCTGACTCTCTTAGTTATTTTTACTACGGGACCGTACAGATGTCGGAGAAGGCGCTTCTGGCTGGATTTTTAATGATATGGCTACGGAACTGCGTAGTCTCGGGAGGAGCGGGTTCTATCGAGAGGATTGGTCGTCATTTCATCCTCCCTACCGTTAAACTAGTATTCGGAGTTAGACTGGCCCTCCTTCCTACTATGGTGTGCAGCAGACACCATGGTCTTCGAACATTCTCGTCCAAGGTTATTGCTCGCAAGAAGACTTTGGATTTTGAGCGCGTAGAACTGCCTTTCCACTACTTGATGGGGTGGTTGGCGATGCACTACAGGTCTTTGATGGGTCCCGGGATAGCGGAAGATGCTACAGATGAAGACGCTTTCCTCTTCAAATGCCATTGCCATCTTGGGAATACAACACTATGCCAGCTTGTCGAAGGGCGCTGGCGAGGGTGGATGGGTGTGACTTCTTTGTGTCTGTTCCTCCCTTTTCTGATGAGGACATGAGGAAGGTACATCTTGACGGTACCGGGCCTTCTCACTTTCTATCTCCGGATATGCTTGCTTGGTTGCGCAATATCCGCCCCGCGCATCTGGTTTATCGCAACCGAGATAGTGTGTACTTGGAGCCTTACCTACCTAGTAGGTTTTCCCGCCAATTTGGTTATAGCCAGTTGTTCCTTGATTGTCCCAGCCCTTGTTTGGGTTTTGAAGGCAGCGTTCTTGATGGCGTCCGAGCGTAAAATTATTATGACGCTTATCATACTCGGGCCAGCTTCTCGGTTCCTGATGCTAAGGCGCCGAGGGAAATTTTATATGTGGCTGCTTTGTATCACGTTATGGCGAACAAGCCTCCTGTTAACTTTGATCCAGTACCAGTTTATTCTGGGTACCGGTTTAGAGGAGAAGCCCAAGGGGGCTAAGGCTAGAAAGCAACTGGCACTCCAGATTCCCCTCCCTGAATCAGAATTCCGGGTCGGCTGAGGAGGAGGATGATCATGATAGCGAAGACTCCCTTTCTGGTGGGGGTGAAGAAGTAACGGATCAACCGCTTCCCACACCCGATGAACTGGCGAAAGATCCGTTGCTTACTGCACAAGATGAAGTAGTGAGAGAAGAGCAGCCTTCGGCTGTGCCTGGTTCCTCGCGTAAACGAGTCAGACACGAGTCTTCTGACGGTAGAGCAACCATTTCCGTGAAGAGAGCTGCCGTTAGGTCTCGCGGATTACTTATTACCGAGAGGGGTGAAGATACAACGCTATTCCGGAGGTAAGACCAAGTCGTAGCCATCTCTTTGTTGTAGTTTTCTTTTCTCTTGGAGATATGACTTAAACACTTTTCTTTGTAGGTGTCCGACGAACCGGCCTCTCCTGAATCGTCTACCACCCCTGAAGCTGATCCGGCCCTTGCTGCTTTGATTAGCGACATGTGTGCTGCGGTCCTTTCTGCGGGGGCTCTCTCAGCGGCGGCTGGAAGCTCCCAGGTTGCTGAGGTCTCGGCTCGGGGTGACGAAGGTTTCCTCGGACCCGTCTCCGAGACCGCTGATCTTTAGCAAGGCGCCGTCGATCTCGGTGCATCCCCTCCCGAGGACGCAAGGGGGGAGGAGTCTGTTATACCTGACTCGGAAGCTGTTGGTGAAGAGGCTGCGGTGGCTGCGGCGAACCTCGGCCTCCACACTCCTCAACTGGTAAGATAAGCCAGATATTGACTAGTGAGGGGGCTTATTTGCTCTATCAACATATCCTCCGGGTCAAATCGATTCATGGTTGCCTTGGCCCTGCAGGTCCTGACCCTTTACTTCCACCGTGGATGTTCTTGGGGAAGGCTCGGTCTGCCGTGATATGGGAGGAAGGAGCGTTCCCTCTCTTTGCCGTCTCATATGGGGGGCCTTCCGCCAGCTCTAGGCAAATGGGAATGGAATTGGCGATGGTCTCCGCCTCATCCTCCGTAGATTATACGGCTCGGAGACCGACCTCTCGACCCTACCGAGTATTCAAATTCTGCAGGCTGCCGAAGAGGAGTTGGCCGCTGTTCAAGCGTCCTTTCGTGTGGAGTTTGCTTCTCTTGTGACAGGGGCGACAGATTCTGTTGCGTCTTCTTCAGTACTGCCAGCCACACTCTCGTTGACAGCCTCCACGGAGACTTTGGACGAGGTGACGCAGGACGTGTCGACAGCTTCTATCGTCATTTGCAAAGGGGCGTAGACGCTGCCATCGGACGGGGGACCCCATTTTCTCTATATCTCCGGTGCGCTCGGGGTCAAATTGCAACCTTGAAGTCCCTTCCTGGCGGGGTGGGATTGGCTGCACTGCTGGAACCTAAGCTGACAGAAGCTGATCAGCTTGTGACCCAACTACTGGCGATACGACAGGCGGGCTTGCCTGCTGCGATTGAGCGGAAGCGTAGCTTTCTCATTGCTGCTCGGGATAGGATTAAGCTAGCCCGAGATACTGTTGGACCAGTCGTACGGGGGGACCTTGATAAGTTCTCCGCTTCGTATGACCAGCTGGGTCGTAGGAGTCAGGCTTGCCGTGCTCGGAAAATCCGCTTCTCGTGGAATTGCTGATACGAAGGAGCGGATTCTTGGGCTCCAGAGGCAATTGGCCTTCTTAGAGTCAGAGCTGGAGGCTGCTCAGGCGGAGCAGGAGTCGATCGTTCGGGAGGCCGAGAAGGTTTCCATCTTCGATAACCTGGAGCGGGCTTTTAAGAAATTTGAGGACAACTGGCAAGCTCACGCTCATCTGGAGGACGAGGCGGTGCTGACCCACGAGGCAGAGCGTCGAGCCTCCCAGAGGTTCGAGCGGTCGGTTGCTTTGCTGACGGACCGTCTCAGGACGTTGTGTGCCCCGGAGCAGTGATCAGCTTTCTGTTTTCTTTTGCTTCTTTTTTTTTTTCTTTTCTTCTTTTTTTGTAAGGGATGTGATCCCCAAATGATGTAGTATTTAGAATTTGAATAAATGAGCATGTTTCAACTCATCTTCTCTTTCTCGTACTTGTGGTGTTTGCGGGATTGGACTTGCTGGGGATTATTTATGGACCTGTTACCCTAAGCGTACCTTGGTTTTAGGTACGGATAACAAGTTTGACAGGATGTCCGAACAACCGTGGCAAAGTGGTCATGGATGTTCTCGGTGCTTAAAAAAAGGAATGCCGTAGAGCAGCTGGGCTCCCGGGGCATGGTGGGGTAGTAGATTTATGCTAAGAAGCTTAGCGAAGGAATATTTGTGGACCTATTATCCTTGGCGTACCCTGGTTCGGGATACAGATAATAGGGTAAAAGGAAAACCAACATATTTGCTCAGAGGTCATGAGGACATGGCAAGCATGAGGGTTTTACCGTGGAATCTTCCTGCTCAGAGGTAATGAGGACATGGCAGGGGAAGTTTCACGGAAGATATTCGTGGTCAACAGCGACATTTTGTGGACCTATTATCCTTGTCGTACTCCGGTTGTGGGTACAGATAATAGGTCGAAAGGAGACCGACATACTTGCTCAGAGGTAATGTGGACATGGCAAGCATGAAGGTTTCTTCGACGGAGCCTTCCCACTCAGAGGTAATGATGACATGGCAGGAGTGGGCTCAATGAAGAGGGGGTACATAGAACGACTCAAGGTAGGAGAACGTGGAAGTTCTATGTGAGGGGCGTTTGTTTTTGGTGGAAGTGAAAACGACTCAGAGGTAATGAGGACATGTCCGTTTTCGGAAATTTGTGGATCGATTACCCTTTTTGTGCATTAGAAGTGCGGGTATTGGATCATGAGGGAGGATCTCTTCCGGGAAGCAAGTTCAGAGGTATAATCATACGTGACTTACTATCTGAAAGAGTGACCGGAATGTGAGTTCAGAGGCACCAGCGGGTACATAACTTGGTAAATTAACATGTTGAGAAAGCGGGAGTCCAGCGGCACCAGCGGGTACATGACTCGATAATCTGAAGGGGTTGTGGGGTGAGTTCAGGGGCACCAGCAGTACATGACTCGATAATCTGAATGTTGTGGGTGTGAGTTCAGTGGCACCAGCCGGTACATGACTCGATAATCTGAAATGCTGAGGGTGTGAGTTCAGTGGTACCAGCGGGTACATGACTCGAAGACTTTGTAGCGAATGTCATTTAAACATAATATTTCTTCAGGAACTTACCGTTGACGGGCAGCATGAGCAAGTCTTCGTTTTGCTTTGCAAGGCGGTAAGCACCGTTGGAGAATACCGTCTCAATGATAAATGGGCCCTACCACTTTGGCTGGAATTTGCCGGCGGTCTTGAGTCATGACCATTGGCCTTCGGACTGCCAAGACGAGATCGCCTACCTGGAATGTTCTGATTTTGACCTTCTTGTTGAAGGCTCCTGAGATGCGTGCTTGGTATAGCTCGATCCTTTGCTGAGCTAGGAGGCGCTTTTCATCTAAGGCCTCTAACTCTTGCAGTCGACGTCGGTAGTTATCATCGGTTGTCAATTGATGTGTGAGGGCGACACGTAGTGAGGGGATCTGTGTCTCCAAGGGAAACTGCCTCACTCCCATATACCAGGGAGAATGGTGTATTTCCGGTGGCTGTTCGGACCGTGGTGCGATAAGCCCATAAGCACTCGCCGAGCTTCTCGTTCCAGTCGTGCTTGTTGGAGGAGACGAACTTCTTGAGCAGTTTGATGATTGTTTTGTTGAACGCCTCTGCTAACCCATTTGCTGTCGGGTTGTACGGCGTCGAGGCGATATTCTGAATACGGTGCTTATCGCAAAACTGATAGAATGCGTGGCTTGCAAACTGCGACCATTATTATAGATGATCCTTCGGGGCAGTCCAAAGCGGTAGATGACGTGGTGTTTAAGGAAGCTGATCACGTTTGAAGTCTTAACTTCTGCGAGTGGGATAGCTTTCGCCCATTTGGAGAAGTAATCAGTGATCGCAAGTATGAAGCGATGTCCTCGAGAGGAAGGTGGGGTGATTGGACCAATGATATCCATTCCCCATGCTTCGAATGGCCAGGAGCCACTGTCGGATGTAAAAATTCGATGGTTGGTGATGAAGTCCGCGTGGACTTGGCAAGCTTTGCACTTTCTAGCATAATCTATCGCATCTGCCACCATTGTGGGCCAACAGTATCCCATTCGGCGAAGGCGGTCTTGCAGTTTTGGGCCAGGCTGGTGGGCCCCGCAGACACCGTCATGGGCTTCTCGTACGGCTTCTTTGGCTTCTGAGTTTGACAGACACCGAAGCAATAATCCGTCGTAGGAGCGGCGATACAGCATTTTCGTATCTGTATCGCAGAAGAATCTGAGAGAACGCCTTCTGATGGAAGTGGCTTCCTTTGGGTTTTCAGGCAGGATGTCGTAGACGACGAAGTCGTGAATGGTTGTCTCCATTCTGGGGCGTCATCGATCGTCTGTGCGGAATAACTCTACGAATTGTACATTGTTTTTGGGACAGACCAGTTCGTGGCCTATCACATCCACTGATTGGCGATCATAATTCGAACTGCTAGGGAAGCAGCAAGACCGGCTAAGGCATCTGCTTCGATATTTCGGAGTCTGGGGACATGTTCGATGAAGAACCCCTTGAACGACGAGATGATGTCGATCGCTATTTGGTGATAAGGGATCATGTCTTCATGGCGACTTCGTATGAGCCCCGGATCTGATTGACGATTAGCTGGGAATCACCATATGCTTCAAGGTATTCTACCCCCAGCTCTCTTGCAAGTTGGAGGCCAATGACCAGAGCGTTGTACTCGGCCACATTGTTAGAACAGGGTTCAGTGAGGGAATAAGCGCGGTTAATCACCAATCCGGAAGAGAGATTAGCACATACCCTGACTGATATTGCCTTTAGGTCCGGTCCTTGAAGCGCCATCGAACATTCGCCATATATTTTCGCGGGGTTGTGTGCGAGTCGGCAACCTCATCTGGGATCTCTTCGTATATCCTGGAAGACTCCGAGCCCGGGTGGGCTGCCAAGAAATCTGTCAGGGCTTGACCTTTGACTGCCTTTTGGGGGACGAAGATCATATGATAAGGGGACAGCAATATTGCCCATGTAGCGAGTCGAGAGCTGAGTGCCCCTGTTTAGTCATGAGGACCCTTAGAGGGTTGACTCGTGAGACACATGTATCGTTTGTCCGGCGACATAGTGTCGCATTTTCTGAATGGCGAACACCAGGGCGAGGCATCTTTCTCAACCGCGGTGTATCGGTGCTCGGGTCCCACCATCATTCGGCTGAGATAATATATGGCCTGTTCATGGCCTGCATCGTTATTCTGTGACAGCAGAGCACCGAGGGAGTGTTCCATTGCTCATGCATAGAGCAGGAATGGTTTTCCAGGGACTGGGGCTACCAAGACGGAGGATTCGACAAATATTCTTTGATGCTGTCGAAAGCACGCTGGCATTCTTGTCCCATACGAATGAGACTCCTTTCTTCATGAGGTGCGTGAATGGTCGGCATTGCCCGGAGAGGTTGGAAATGAACCTTCTGATGTAAGCTAGCCTTCCTTGAAGGCCTCTGAGTTCGCAGAGATTTCTCGGGGACCCATCTCCATGATTGCTTTTGTCTTTTCAGGGTCTACATGGATACCCTTTGCAGTGATGATGAAGCCTAAAAACTTCCCGCTGGATACGCCCAGGAAGGACTTCGTAGGGTTCATCTTCAAATTGTGTGTCCGTATTAGGTCGAATACCGTCCTTAGATCCTGCAGATGGTCTCCTTTGCTACGGCTCTTGACGGCTATATCATCAACATAGCACTCCACCGTCTTGCGTAAGTGGTCTCTGAAGATGATGCTCATAGCTCTTTGATATGTGGCCCAGCATTCTTTAAACCGAAAGGCATGACTGTGTAGCAGTACGTGCCAATCGGTGTTCGGAATGATGTATGCTTTTCGTCGTAAGAACATTTTGATTTGGTTGTATCCCGAGAAGCCATCCATGAATGACATGCGTTCGAAGCCGCAGGTATTGTCGATCATGATGTCTGTGATAGGAAGGGAATTCGTCTTTGGGACATGCTTCGTTCAGGTTGCGGAAGTCGATGCAGATTCGAATCTTCCGTTCTTCTTGAGAACGGGTACTATATTGGCGACCCAATCGGGATGCTGCTCTTCATGGATGAAGCCGCTGGCTATCAGTTTGTTGACTTCAGCTTCGATCGCGTCCATGGTGCCTGGGCGGAAGCGTCGCTGTTGTTGTTTAACTGGCTTCGCATCTGGTCGAATATTGAGTTTATGAAGAGCGACGTCAGGATTTAACCCTGGCATGTCTTCATAGCTCCAGGCGAACACATCAATGTACTCTCTGACAAGTTCTAACAGCGACTCCGTTCTTCGTCGGTTAGGCTTTCACTGATGAAGATCATTTTGGAGAAGATTCGCTGCCGAGATCCACTTGTATGACCTCATCTTCAGTAGGAGGTTCTCTCAGTTCGAACCGCTTTTCCATTGCGCATCTAATTGCTGGGCCCATGGCTCTACTCGAGAATTTCGGGGATGTCTTCGTCTTCTTCGTAAGCGTCGGCGAACGCCATGTTGACTGACATGACTTGTCTGAATACATCCCCGATGCTGGTATCTGAGTCGGAAGTTGGTGATCCGGTTGAATGTGACTGCCAGTCGCATTCTTCATCTGAACTCTCAGGGGTCGTAGTAGGCGTTACATACCCTAACCCGCATCGAGTTTTGTTGTAGTAGTTCCGTGGTTTGCCCGCCGGGACTGACGGCTTCAAAGGTAATCGTTGCCCAGTGTCATAGTTCAATCCTGGCATAGTCTCCAGATCATACCCCTGTTTCTGCATGAGATATTTGGATTAAGGGCTATAGAGATACAGAGGCAGTCTTCCGGTATCTGACCCGAGGTCGACTTCTTCTATGGTGCGGGATGAGGTTGTTCGTCCGGCCGAAGATGATTGGATGATCTCCCCCCTCGACTATTCGGTAAGCGTCTTCTACTGGAGCAAGCTGGATTGCGGTGTACACATTTGTCACCTGTGTGTAGGTGAGCGCCTATACCGTGTTCCATAGCATACATCGTACATAGCTTATTGAGCTCGGTGTAGTTCAAAGATAACCCTTTATTGATGAAGTAAGGTATCTTTTCTAGGGGGATTACATCATCCGCGGAGGGGACATTAGTGGGAGCCACATACTTGGCTAGCTCTGGTTCCTCTTCGGCTACCCCCTGCGAACGAAGACTGAGAGGACGACCTAGGAAGCTGATCGTCAGTGGTCCAGTTGATGAAACAGAGCGTGGAGTCGTTGGCAGACTGGCGACCCCCAGTTTGGCACTCGATGTGGAGCGGAGTAGCTGGTTCGCTGGAAGTGTCAGACCTTGCATCGAGGCGACAACCTTTCTTGGGAAGGCGTATTGTCAGTGGCCTGTCCGAGGGGTTGAGCTTCTCTGTTTGTGGTTGACTGACTCTTGGTAACCTGATTGTTAGTGGCTCCGTTGTGGTCTCGACTTGGCTGGATCTAGGCAGCCGGATTATCATCTGCTCCTCTTGCGCTGAGAGGCTGATCGCGTCCTTCTGTAGAGTGGCGGTGAGGGGTGCAGACTTGCCCGGTTTACGAGCTTGGAGGTGGATCGTCGGGGTCCTTCTGATCCCGTGGCTATCTCAGTATGAGTTTGTGCGTCTCCTTCATCCAGGTGCCTCTTCGACTTTTCGTATAAACAGGAGTCCGAGTAGTAAGATTCGACCCCTTTGAAGGGATCGATATCAGCAAACTCTGTCTTCACGAAGCGTTTGTCGACATATTTGAAGCACTGGTGTAGCGTGGAAGGCACGATCATATAATCGTGTATCCATGGGCCCCAAGAGGATGTTGTAAGAAGTGTCTGTATCTATGACGTAGCATGTGACTTCGGATTGGAGGTCGCCAATTTGACACTTCAGACGAATCTTCCCAATAGGGTAGCTCCTGTCCGAATTGAAACCTGATGGCGGTGCTTGTAGGTGTCAGGCGGTGCATTGGGATACGGAGATGATGTAGCAGACCTTTCGGGATGATCTTATGGAAGAGCCAGGATCAATGTGCATTCGATCCACCTTCACGTCGCCGATGTATCCCGTGTAGTATAGCGGGCGATCATGTAGGTTGGTTTTGATGAGCATGTCCTGCGGAGTGAAGACGATGTTGGGCATTGCTCCCGTGCAGGCACTATCTTGGAGATCCATGGGTGAGTCCTCCCAGTGAGGTTGGATTGAGCTAGATAGGCATCGGCATTTTGGAGTGCTTCGCTCAATGCAATACGAACGTCCTTGGAGAGCCTCAGGAGTTCGTATAATGACAATTTGGCCGCAGTGTTAGCTAATTGTGCTAAGATGTCAAAGTTGTAGGGCCTCTCTAGCCCTTGGGCTGCGTCCTTTCGGAGAGATTTGTCGAAGTGAGTCTCCTTCGACCTAGGCTTGTCGGTCGTCGAAGGCTGAGCCGGTCCCAGAGCATCAGTTGTAGTGGGTTGATAATTTTCAGCTGGACTGTCAACCACAGGTTGGGATTGTGCTCCGGACCGCGTGACGACGGCTGTAGCTTCCTCGTTGTCTGCTGAAATTGTGCGGCAGGTCTTGATTTTTCTACTCTTTTTGTTGGTGGGAGATGGTGTGGGCCGAGTCACTTCTGACACTAAGTTGGATGGACCCACATGACCTCTCCTCGTGAGGTGGTGAGAGGTACTAGACCAGCAGCTTGTTCTCGGGGCAGAGGAAGATTGGTAATCTCCATTGTCGCGAGAGGGACGGGGATTACCCCGTCTCGAGCCTCCGTTGGAGGGAAATTGCCGAATTGTACGGACACCATATTGGCTGCTACGGTTACCTCTTCGAAGTCGATGGCCAGAGCGTTCGAATCGATGAGGCTTTGGATGTACCGTTTTAATTGGTAGCAGTCATGTGTAGCGTGGTGTACATAACGGTGGTAATGGCAGAACTTCGTGTTCTCCAAATCAGCCGGCCGAGGCTCCCGTCTTGGTGGAGGAAGCTGAATTCTACCTCCTTGTATGAGCATGTCTAAGATAGGCTTGACGTGGTCGTCTTCGAAAGAGTAAGTGATCTGAGGCCATTGCTTGTCTGCTGGCTGTGGCTTGGGCTTCTGGGCCGTGTCGGCAACCATAGCCTATTTTCCCTTGATGTCCCGATTGTTGGAGGGGTTACCCCCATTATCGTTGTTGAGACGCTTGCCCTTGTTTTCTCCTTCTGAGATGTGCAACCCCAGTTGGCGGGCCTTCTTCAGTCGTTCTTCAGCGCTTGTGGCGCTGATGATGAATGCCTTCCAATCTTTGAATTGACTCTCGCCCATCCAGAGACTGATCGTTGGAAGCAGTCTCTTTTGGCAGATTTCGATCAAAGAAGAATCCGATTTCCGGAAGGCAGCTTCATGGCGGTCTGGCGGAACCGCTCGATGTAGTTCCTTGTTAGCTCCTTCTCCCCTTGGACGACGTCCATGAGAGTGGACATAGTGACGTCTTGTCCTACTTCATAGAATCGTTCTAAGAACATGCGCTTGAAGGCGAAGGAATGGATGCAGTTGTCCGGTAGATTGCGGTACCAATCAAAGGCGACTCCTTCCAATGCTCCAATGAATAACCGCGTGAGGATCGCATCTTCATGGGGCAGATGGTCGGTGGTGACCTCAAAGTAAGTGATGTACCGACTTGCTGAGGCTTTGCCATCATATGGGTTGATGTTGAACGGCTTATATCTTGGTGGGAATGGAACATCCCTCCACTCAGCAGGGTATGGTTGCCGTATTCTGAGATCTTGAGCGTTTTCTCGGGCATAAACATGGCACGGAGCTCCTGGACCTCTCTTCTTACTTCTCGGGTTTCATCTGTCGCGGCGGGGGCTGTTATTTCGGGAGGATTATTGCCGAGTTTGGTGCCGCTGAGTTCGAATCTACATTGACCGCGGGCCCGTGTTTGTTTGACCAGGCGCTCCTCCTTGTAGAGTGGACAGGGCCACTTTAATCTCGTCTACAGACTTGACCAAAGCAAGTAATATGGCTTCGAGACTGTCGATGCGCTGGCGATCACTGGAACCACCTTGATCGCTGTCCGTAATGAACACCGTTCTTACGTGAGGAGTGATGGAAGGAACGGTGGAGGATGTGCCCTCTGAGTCGTACCCATGCACCGAAAAGTCATCGGGATATGTGGGAATGTTCTCTTCGGGCTCGGACTCGGAGGGAATGTATCCCCAGCTTCAGAGCTTGCCTTGTCTTGAGAGTTACGGATGTCCTCGGGGGCATCAGCGTCCGTTGCTCCTGATGGAAGAGTTGTTTGTGCGGACTCGGTTCCTTGGAACATCGGATTGTTGCGGATGTTCGGAGAGTGCTACCCCCACTCCTTCAACCCCCAGCGATGTGGATGATGAATTTCCCATCGCGGTAAATTTCGTCTTTGAACGGTGTGTTGGAATACACCAGTGGAGGACAACCGTTTAGACGACAGTTTCTTAGTTATAGTGGTTGATATCTTCGGACTGGAGATGCTCGTTTTCTTCCTCCTTTCTTCAGCGGGGACTTTTTGAGAAGAATTGTAGGAGACAACAGGAGGTGCCTCATCTTCTGAGTTTGGGTGCTGTAGCCTTTGGAAGACGGATGGCCGAGCTTCCGTCATTGCCGCGTTGTTGCAGCAGCAATTGACGATGATTTGGGTACAGCGATGTCCAAGCGAGGACTCTTTGCACACCGACACTCCTTCTCTTTCCTTGCGTTTGTGGAGGATCATCTCCCAGGTCAGAGGAACCACTCTGTCTGTTTGCCGCGGGGGGCTGGACTTGAGCAGTTGTATGTAACTTTCCATCCGAGGCCCGTGTGATAGTCAACGGACGCTCCGATAGTCAGAGGTTGGGACAGCTGACTGGGCTCGATGAGCCGCTGCCCTAGACTTCCTCCCTTTAGCACTTGTGGGTGCGTAATAGGAGTCCAAGTTGAATGCCACCGAGTCTGTCTTATCATACAGAGAAACATCAGGGTCGGGACCGTATGAGAGACGGTCGAAGACTGATCGAGAGAAGAGTGGAACGGACGCTATGCGGCTAGAGTTGGGTACCGTGCAGGCTGTCTGCATGCGGTTGTCTTCTGCTGTCGGATGAGTTGTCTTTGGGCGGCTAGGAGTCGCGATCGTGCAGGCTGGCCGCATGCGGTTGGCAATAGTGGCCGCATGGATTTTCTGCAAGCGACTGACTCCTGTAGCCTCATGTGTTTCATCCATGTGATTGGCGACTGTAGCTGCATAAACTATGCAGCTGCCAGATGTGACCGCATGATTCTTCTTCATACGGCTAGCGACTGTGGCCGCATGGGCTTTGTCCATGCGGCTAGCGGATGTGGTCGCATGAGCCTTTTTCACTCGGCTAGCACCCCTATGCGGCTCAGTTCGCGTAGAGTTCCGACATGAGCCTTTTTTACTCGGCTAGCACCCCTAGCGGATGTGGTCGCATGAGCCTTGTTCACTCCACTCAACAGATGCTGGTCGTTCGCTTCGACCAGCAGGCGTTTGAAGAAATGCTCTCCGACGGGAGCGCTGGCCCGTCCAGAATCAAGCCCGCACGAAGAAGGCTCGCAGGGAGTGGAGGCCCAAATCTGTTGCTCCTCCCCAAGCTCTGGACAAAATGCTCCCTGCTACCCAAAATGGCGGGAAAGACTCTCATACGGCCCCACTTTGGACCATAGAGGACTCTGCTGTCCCCAAGTCCAAAAAAGGAAAACACTACGATGCTGGACTTGCAGGGGCAAAAAGAAACTCTGTGCGGTTCAAGAAGAAGCCGCATAAGGGCGCCAGCTATATGAAGACTCATGTGGACACATAAGCCAACCGCAGGCAAAAGGCTCATGCGGCTGTTTGCCATTGATTGTAAAAGTACAGAACAATTATCGGAGGACTGAACTTAGACTCACAATACAAACTCGCTTGTACAAAGAAGCCTAGGGACGAAAGCCTAGGTACAGCAATCTAAGTACAATTGTTTATTTTAGATTCTGGGGGGTGACGATAGAGGCTCGGGAAGGCGACGGCAGCCCTGCCTTACTTCTTTGGACGATCGGTATGCAGCCTTGGCTCCTCGTGTGAAGATGGTTGGCGTTGACGAAGAAGGACTCTTTTTACTCCTCTGTTGCTCTCCTGGCTTTTCTCTCTCTCTGTATATTTTCTCTCTGTCTCTGTGTATTTTTTTTATTCTTTTTGTTGCCCGTGGTCGTCCTTTTTGTAGAGAAATGATGCTGGCTATTTATAATAGTGGGGTATGATCATTAGGGTTTGCTAATGATCATTTATTTGGAATGTCGGCGCTCCTTCAATCTATCTAAACCCTTGATCCTGATTACAATGAATCTAGGCCATTAATGCGGATAGCACCGAATCTTGTGAGCAATTAATGTTAACTGCTTTAAATCTTCATGATGGATTACACCAATGTCCGATTGCTCGCCACGTGTCCCATTGGCTTTATGATAAATGATATGCCTTGATCTCGGTAATTATGAGGATGACGTCAGATATATTTGTTGAGATTCGGTTAAATCCTTGATTGATCTGATGCCACGTGTTTTAATTGTGGGGCCTGCCAGAGCCGCATAGGATAGGCAAGACTTGAATCGCAGGGAGGTATCTTCATGAGCCGCATAGGACAACGCCTTATTGAGCCGCAGGGGATGATCTCTCAATGAGCCGTATATGCATAATCTCTACGAGCCGCATAGGCTAGCGTTGTATTGAGCCGCAGGGATTGGGCTCTCGGTGGGCCGCATATGGCTGATTTTTGCTGGCCATATAGGGTGACTTCTTAGTGAGCCGCATAAAGCTGTTCTCTTTTAAGCCGCATGAGACGTGCCACGTGGCAATCTAGGACCTCTGTCGGATCGGGTCAGAGATTTTCTTCTTTTCCCGAAGAGTCTGTCATTATGGCAGAACCATTATGACGCTTTATGTCAGAGCCGTCACGGTCGTCGAGTCGTGTCCTGGCATTAAATAGGCCACTACTCAAATGGCCAGCTGTAGGGAGGGATCCAAGGGGGGATGTGGCGTCGATCGGGCCGCATATTCCTGCTGAACCGTATACACTCCCGAGCCGCATGAGACTGAGAGTATTATTTGAATCGTATAAGGCAGCTCCTGTATGAGCCGCATGGGCTTCTTCCCAGAGCCGCATGGACCATTATTATGATATTTTCCATGCTTCTACAGCGGCCAACACTTCTAGCAGCATGAAGGAGGCTCATGCCGCCAAAACTTCCAGCCGCATGAAGGAGGCTCATGCGGCCACGACTGCCAGCCGCATGCAGACTCCTTATACGGCCACCGCTTCTAGCCGCATATGAAAGGTTCATGCGGCCACACATGCTAGCCGAATGCAGACAGCCTACACGGCCACCAATTCCAGCCGCATACCATCTGCTCCATGCGACTCTCGGTCAGTCTTTGACCGTCCTCATGCGGTCCTGACCTTAGAGGCTCTTAGGAGGTTGTACAAACTCTGTGACACACCACTTGGACTCTTCCTACTATGCACTCTCGGTGCTAGAGGGAAGAAATCTAGGACAGCGCGGGCTCGTCGAGCTCAGTCAGCTGTCCCAACTTCTGACTATCAGGGCATCCCGCTGACTATTACACAGTCCCCTGATAGAAAGTTGTATAAAACTATCCGTGTTCAGCCCCCGGCGGCCAACGAACGGGATAGTTATCAAGAATCTTCCGACAATGATCAAGGGCAAGTACTCGTACTACCCCCACATCTGGGAGCAGGCTGGATGCCAACACACTCATGTGCTCAGGACTCCCGGGCCCACAAAGCGAATGACTTGCGCAACGTGATTCTTCACAAATGCAAGGAAAGAGACAAAACTTGGTGTATAGAGAGTCCTTTCATGGACATCACTGCACTCAAGTCATTGTCAAATACTGCTGCAGTAAGACGGCCACACAAGTGGAGCGACGATCCGTCTTCCAACGACTGCAACACCCAATCTCAGAAGATGAGGCACTTCTCGCCTCCGGCATTTCTGCTCTGAACATCCCTGGCGGCGGGAGAGGAAAAGACAAACGTCTCCAATCCAAAAATCTCAACCAGCATAACCAAGAAACTCTCTTCTAAGCGGTTGTCTATGACCATTACATGAGGAGTTTTCCAAGGTACTTATTCAAAAATAAATCTGCCATACTTGGAGATCCGTCGTCCATATTTCTGGGAGACGTTAGAGTCGGGGTTAGCACTCCTTCGAACATCCACGATAATCTGGTATTCCAAGAAGATAATCCAGGGGAAACAGTTCACCCAACAGATGCAGCGGGTTCAGATGTCCCCGAGGACGTCCACAATTCTCAAGACGAGGCAAGCTCTGAAGCTAGGGGTACCACTCCTTCTGAGTCCGAACCAGAGGAAAACATTCCCACATATCCTACGACTTCTCTGTACAAGGGTATGACTCAGAGGGTACGTCCTCAACCGTTCCATCCATCTCTCCTCATATGAGGACGGTGTTCATGACGGACAGCAACCAAGATGGTCCTAGTGATCGCCAACGCATCGACACTCTGGAGGCCATACTGCATGACTTGGTCAAGTCCGTGGACGAGATCAAAGCGGCCCTTCCAACTCTGCAAGGAAGGACGCCTGGCCAAACAAGCTTGGGTCCCGCGGTCAATGTGGACTCGAACTCAGCTATACCAAACCCGGGTGATAATCCTCCTAAAATATCGGCTCCCACCGCTGCAGACGAGGCCAGGAAGGCAAGACGAGAGGTCTAGGAGCTCCGGGCCATGTTCTACGCACGAGAAACCTGCGAGGACCACAGGATACGACAACCGTATCCTGCTGCATGGAGAGATGTTCCCTTTCCCCCGATATGAACCATTCAACATCAATCTGTATGATAGGAAGACATCTGCAAGCAGGTATATCACCTACTTCGAAGTCACAACCGACTATCTGCCTCATGACGACGCCATCCTTACGGTTGTTCATTGGAGCGTTGGAAGGGGTCTCCTTCGACTGGTACCGCAACTTGCCGGACAACTGCATCCATTCCTTCGCCGGCTTCAAACGTATGTTCCTGGAGAGGTTCTATGAAGTAGGACAAGATGTGACGATGTCCACCCTCATGGACGTTGTTCAAAGAGAAAAGGAGCCGACAAGGAACTATATCGAGCGGATTTGCCAAACCGCGATGAAGTTGCCTTCCGGTAACTCTGATTCCTCCTTAATTGAAATCTGTCAAAGAGGCTGCTTTCCACAATCTGCCTCTGGATGGGCGAAAGTTAGTTTAAGGACTGGAAGACGTTCATCATCAGTGCCACTGGCACAGAAGACAAGTTGAAGAAAGCTCGCAAACTGGGATTGCACATCTCGGAGGGAGAGGACAAGGGTAAACGCCCTAATGCCAACAACAACAACGGCAGTAATTTCTTCAACAACCGAGACAATAAGGGAAGCAGGCTATGATGGCCGACACAGCTCCGAAGCCCGAACCGAAGCCAGCAGAAAAGTAGTGGTCTCAGATGACCTACTCCTTCGAGGACGGCCATGTCAAGCCCATCTTGGACATGCTCATACAAGCAGGTCGAATTCAGCTCCCTCCCCCAAGGCGTGAACCTCGTCCTGTAGAGATGGAGAGCCCCAAGTACTGCCACTACCATCGCTATATCCACCATACTATACAAGACTGCTACCAATGAAGCGATACATCCAGCATCTCATCGATTCTAAGGCCCTGGCCATTGATTTTGAAGAGGTGACCGTGGCAGCCAATATGGTGTAAGTACAATTCGACAGCTTTCCTCCGATAAAGACTTAAGATGGAGTAGTACCCATCCCCAGAGCAAAGATGGAGGTCGCTAACCTTCCAACTCCCCAACCAGGCTGCTGGTCTAGTGCCCCTTACCACATCATGAGGGAGGTCATGTGGGTCCATCCGAAATTGGTACCTGAAATGACTCAGTTCGTACCACCCTCCACTAGCAAGAAGAAGAAAGAAAAGTCAAATTATGCTGCACAATCTCGGCAGAGGTCGAAGAAGCTACGGCTGTTGTTACCCGATCCGCTGCACAAATTCAACCTCCACCGAGTAACTCGGCTGAAGATCATCAGTCAACGGCTGCTGATGCTCCAGGACCTTCTTAGCCTTCGACGACCGACAAGCCTAGGCCGAAGGAGACTCGCTTTGATAAACCGCTCCGAAGAGAGGCGCCTCATAGGCTGGAAAAGCCCTACAACTTTGACATCTTGGCACAATTGGCCAACACACCAGCCAAGTTATCATTATACGAGCTCCTGAGACTCTCCAAAGATGTTCGCGTTGCACTAAGCGAGGCACTCCAGAATGCTGACGCATATCTCGCTCAGTCCAATCTCACTGGGGGGAACTCGTCTGCAGATCTCCAGGACAGCGCTTGTGCAGGCACAATGCCCAACATTGTCTTCACTCCACAGGATATGCTTATCAAGACCAACCTGCACGATCGCCCTCTGTATTATACTGGGTACATTAGTGATATCAAGGTAGATCAGATGTATATTGACCTCGGTACTTCCATAAGCAATCCTGAAGAGCCTGCTACACCATCTGCGCATAGCAATGCATCGTCTGACGCCGACAAGCACTGCCATTAGCGGTTTCAATTCAGGCAAAAGCTATCCGATCAGGAAGATTCGTCTGAAATGCCAAATCGGCGATCTTCAATCAGAAGTGACCTGTTATGTCATTGATGCGGATACGCCTTATAATATCCTCCTGGGGCGTCCTTGGATACACGATTACATGATCGTGCCTTCCAAACTGCACCAGTACTTCAAGTACATCGACAAGCATGGCTTAATGAGGACAGAATTTGCTGACATTGATCCCTTTAAATGGGTCGAATCCTACAACTCCGACTCATGCTTGTACGAGAAGTCAAAAAAGTACCTTATCGAAGGAGATACTCAAGCTCAAACTGAGGCGGCAGCTGGACT
>JANAVB010035593.1:0-20000 GCA_029216955.1 Iris pallida
AAATCTTATTTTGGCCATAAATTTCTCAAACAAGTCGAAATCTAACTTTTCAAAGGTCCATTTTTGAGTAAAATAGAATTTTCTACAACATAGAACAATCAAAACTTAAAAATAATGAAGTTTGGTAGATCAAAACCCAAGAAGTCCGAAAATGTAACCAATTTAGATCTACAAGAAATAAACCATGGAAATTAAAAATGCTAAGTACTAAAGTGTCTTAAAATCTCGTAAGGAAGACAATGGAATAACAAAATGGAGTTCCTCTATGAAGCAAGTTGCACTTGCCTAAGCTCTCTTGGTAGGTGGGAAGAGTAAATAAAGAAGAAGAAATAAATGAAGAAGTGAATGAGGAAAGAGAGAGAGAGAAGGAGTTGGGTTATATATCAACCCTCTCCATCTCAAACCAAGCCAAGCCAAGCCAAACCAAGTCAAATTGAACCAAACCAATCAAATAACCAACTCAAGATTAAACTAAGACTAGGCTAAGCAAGACAAGTCTAACTACGGTCCACCTGATAAATGCCAGAAATCTCGTATACGCATACGAAAATACGTATAACGGAAAACATGAGTGACACCTGGGGATTCATCTATGCTGATTCCAGTTAGGATACCCTTCTTCGCTAACCTATTTTCTAAAGCTGAATGATAATATCCGAATCAGAATATGCGGCTAATGGGTCTAATGAATCCAGATATCAAATGCTGAAACCGACTTTCCATCTGGGCTCTGAATATATTTAGGGATAAGCTTCTTGATTTGGAACTTTATGAACCTATCTGGACTACTTCCAGCGGCATATACACCAACTCCAACTTGTTTTTAGCCTTAGTAGAGCGGTATAACAACAGGACAGGCACTTTTGTGACCCCTTGGGGAGAAATAGGATTTGCCCTTCACGAGATGCGATATCTCTTGTCTACCAATGGGTGACCACCTATACAAAGAATACGTGCCAATAAATGTGGAGCTGGACGCTTTAGCCGAGGAAAACCTGAAAATGGTGGCAGTATTTGAAGAGTTGTTATGTCATTTTATGATCTGCACTCTTCTAGATAAGAGTGTAAAACCCCTAAATTCATACTAATTTTTTTATTAAATTTGGTACTGATTTAAAATTTTATATTGTACGTCGTGTAGTCGTATTGTACGTCGCGCACGAAATTTTATTTTTCGTAATTGCTCGACGAGTGCGAATATGTGCGAGCGTACATATTTTAGAAAAATATTTTTTTTCCTATTTTTATAGTTTCAAGATAATATATATAATAATTATTTTTAGCTATCAAAATTTCTAATTTATGAGTTTATTTATGAAAAGCCTTTTATTTAGACAATTATACTAATAAATAATATTCTTATAAAATGGTATACTAGAAAAGTATATATTTGTAAATATTAATTGTGCATACATATATATTTCATATTATTTATTAGTTTATTTTAAATAATA
This sequence comes from Iris pallida, assembly GCA_029216955.1. Classification (NCBI taxonomy): domain Eukaryota; kingdom Viridiplantae; phylum Streptophyta; class Magnoliopsida; order Asparagales; family Iridaceae; genus Iris; species Iris pallida. The sequence goes on from JANAVB010035593.1 coordinate 1,455, forward strand.
ATATAATTTTGAAATTATTATTATTAGTAATTTAGAAAATATATATTTGAATTATTATGGCCATTTTAAATCTCGATTTGATTTTATAGATTTAATTTAAATAGTTAAAAGATAGAATTTATACTTAAATTGAGTTTAGATTATCTAGTTTTAAATTGGAATTTAATTTGAATTTGGATTTGATTGATTTAAATTAAGAGCGGGATTATCCATTGGGATTTAAACAAATCCCAATCCTTATCCAACTGGGAATTCCCACATCCTATAAATAGGCAGGTACTCCTCCATAAATTTCTCTCATCCATAATTTACTCCACAAATTTTTCCAACGAAGTACGTGCATCGTGTCTGTGGCCATTGCCCTCCGTGTCAGCCATGACGGCCTCGGGTCCGACCCCGGTGACTCTCTTATTCCAATTCTTGTACAAGTATAATTATTCTTTCGTGTCGACAACCCGACACAAATCAAATCCTAACCCTACATCTAAACTAATCCCTCGTCCTAACAGTAGCTTTCCGATGCCGCGACTCCCTGGTCGTATCTCTGCCATCTTCTTCCCGACCAACCCCTGCAACTACCACCACGTCCTGCCGACCGTTCCGGCCCCGTCCACAAAAACTACCCCTGCTATATACACACCACCATCATCACCACAGCCCAACCACACCACCACCGCCAGCCCAGCCACTCGACCCCACGCCCCCACCATTACCATCACCATCGTCGCCGTCTCCTCCGAACTCCCCGACACCCAAACCAGCACCCTCATCCTTGGACACCGCTACCAACGGCACCATCCCAAACTGCCACCGCGGTCGGCCACCACTGCGACCATCCGTGGCCACCAAAACCCAAAAAATCCCCCAAAAATTTAAACACCACCACCACCGCTGCCGTCACCGGCCAAACACCAACGAAAAACCCAACGTCGGCCAACCCACAAAATAGTAAACCAACACATCACATCCACTAAATCTCCAAAGTGATCGAAACCATAACCTGATCCCGACCTCGTCGCCGCTCCGAGCCCAATCGACTCCGTCGTGTGAGTCCTCGACTCCGGCCGCGAGTCAGCGCCGCTCCGCCCTCCACGAGTCAGCGCCGCCCCCTTCCGCACAACCGTCGCGATCCGCCTGAATCGATGCCGCGCACCCCTCCGCCGGCGTCGCCCTTGCGGCCGAGGCCTGCGCCCCCTTCTTCCCTCTTCGTCGTGCCTCCGCGAGACCGCCCACGACCTCTTCCGCCGTGCCGGCGAACATCTCCGCGCGTCGAGCCCATCGGTCCCCTCCGCGCTCCACCACCACTTCCCGCTGTCCACCGCAAGCCCAGCGCTCCGCCGCCGGCGTGCCCTAGCCGCCTGCGTCCGCCGGACCACCGATTCCTTTCGTGCCCTTCCTCTCTCTCTTCACCGAATCTATTCCCGATCCTCTCACTCTCTCACTCTCTCTCCTCTTTCAATTAGGAGCAGCAAACTTTTGCTTTTGTTTTATGATTTTTATTATTTAATTGCTTTTTTTTATTTTTTATTTGTTGTTTTGCTGTTTTGATTATTTTAGTTGCTGTATTATTATTATTATATTATTGTTATTATTATTATTAACTTCTGGTCAAGAGAATTACTGGTGTTATTTTATGATTTTTAATTTATAAAGAACATAGATTGCTAATATTATTACTATAGTAGGTATGTATGTATGTATGTGTTTTGGTAGAAATTATTATGAATATCTATTATTATTATTATCAGTATATTATTTTGCTATATTTACTTTTATCAAAAGATATTATGTAAATATAGGTACCTACTAATACTTAAGTATATGATTCTTAGTGTTATTTTTGTTTTGTTATTACTTTATTAAATTACGTATATATAAATATATAATTTCTTAAAATTATAATTATAATACTATATTAGGCTTTGGATTTATAACTATTTTTCAAAACTAGTTTAGAAGCCCAAATATATATTATTGTTTTTCTGATATGTAAATATAGATTTTTAACCTAAATTCATATATTTTACAAACTTAGAGTTGCCTAAAAACCATTTATATTTTTCAAAGCATTATTCTAAAAACTATTTTTCTAACTAATAAAAATATATTTCGAGTAGAGTTAATATTTTTCTAAAATAGTATACGTATTATCTAAATCCATACCTTCGATTCTCATCCTGTCCGTGACTAATCCCATTCCCTCGTCACTTTATACGTCCTATCATCCCTAACTAATTTGATCCTTCTGGACCCAATAAAACTGTCTGTGCCATCACCCGAGGTCACCATGCATAGTTGTTGCACCGAAGTCGCAGTTCATGCCAGCTTGATCATCGTAGCACACTAGGCGTCCTACCAGGCAAGAACCTTGCCATTTGCTGTTTAATTATTTTAGCTCATATTTCATGCATTATTCATATTTTCTTTAAGCAAAATAAACTGTGATACATGGCATAACTTGTTTAGAACTTACTGTTCATTTATATTTCTGTTATGTATTATTTTTCTTACACATAAACCTAGAATTAAGGGACCACCTTGTGTGTTGCATTCATTGGCCTTGACACGTTGTACCACGAAGTTGTGTGTCGTATGTAGAATACGGACGTACGTGACTGGCTGGCCACCGGGTATAAGCCGTGCGATAGGAATAACTGCTAATAGAGGTTGCATGCTTAGTTTGACTTAGCGGTTATAGAGCTTTTCTGTTGTGGATACAACATAGTAGACATTGGACGGGGAGGACAATTCTTAGCGTACAGGCTTCGATGCACTTTCCCTTTTGTAACCCGTGAGCTCCGCCGGAGACGTGGTCAGATTACCCATGATTACTGACGGCCACTGACGTTCTGTGGAACGTTATGCTCTTACTGATGGGGCCTCTGGTGCCCCAAGGGGGGACCATGCCGATCCTATTTAGCCAGGGCCCATGCGTAGGAAGGATTGTTCTTAACTACATTTCACTTAAAACAGTTAGGCACCTTTATCGTTAGGTACGAGTACTTTTGGTTTGGGTACTTGTATCTGACCGTGGCTTGGAACAATAACTTGTCGCGGATTACTTCGTCACATCTTGTCCTTGTTTGGTTGTAGGTGTGACTTACTACTTCGATGAGAAGGTATTGAACCTTGTTGGGGTTCGGATACCATATTGGATTCATAGCATGGAAAGATACGTCTTCGTGAATTAGTTTACCATCTCATGTCCTTGTTTGGTTGGGGGGATGGTAAGCTAGTTCAATAGGTGTGTATTGGACCATGTTATAATTCAATTGACTTATTTATTTGAGCAATATTTATTCAGTTTATATGGCATGATATTATGTGTCATGTTACGTCCCTCTAAGGACCTGGTTATCTTTCAGGTGTGTGCTCTTGTCTTTCGTAGGTGTTCTAGCTCAGCCGTGTTCATCGCTATTTCTTCGAGGATGATTGCACTTGGATCGTCTTCGCTTCGCTCGCCAAAAATTATTTCTTTTCTCATATATTTTCCTTTACTTGTTGGTAGTGGATTTGTCTCCGCGCAACATATTGTATCAAGATAATTCATTATCATTATATGATATCTTTTATTCATTTATTTGTGTGGATGAGATTAATTATGGTTCTACTGCATTTTACAGCTTACGTATATTTATTATACGGCTGGCATGTCTACGTTCCTAGTCCTACGTATTTTGTTACTGGGACGTTACAAAGAGCCATGCAAATGGAACATGTTATCTATCTAAATGGTTGGTGTATCTGTTTTTGGGCCACGTCCAGGAAATCAAGGTGTAAGAATACCTAGATTTTGATCCTCGCTTCTTTGAACCGCTTGATCGCAGTACTATCGAAAAATTGATAGAAGAGCCAAAACATGTCGATAATAAGCTGATAGAGGATTGGCATGAGTTTCCTGCAGGCACTCCCATCGAGAATTAATTAGACAAGGTAAGAGAAAGATTAAGCGACCCTTGCAGGCTTTCTCTCCTTGTGGCTACGATGGTTCGTGCTTCCGGAGCCAGTGTTGTTGATAGAATCCACCGAGGTGTGCTATTCGCTGTTGTACGTTTAGTATTTGGGCACAAAATGGATATTCTTTTGCGATGACTTGCCGACTGAACGCATGTCTTCATTCCTTTACAAATACCATGATGGTGGATCCCGGCACCCGAGACGAGTTTTCTCGTACTGAGATGCTGTATACTTATTTTTGTTGGTTGGTTACTGCTGCACCGTCCTATTTTAATAGATCTGGCTCTAGGTGTTGTAGGAGGGGATTTCATCAGACGTTATGCCACGTCTTGATGGAAAGTGAACACCCTTAATGATTACAGAAAGGCATTGAACATGGCTCTGAGTGGAGATTCTACTGCGTTCCTCCTCCTCTCCTGAATGCGAGAATCTTCCTCCCCTACTTAAGAACATAGAACCTATGGCTACTCGTCCACCTTCGACCGCTTTCATGTGGTTGAAGATGATCAGACCCTCTCACCTAGTATACCGGTTCAGGGGTGAGTGCTTCCTGGGGCCATATCTGCCTAGCCAATTTTCTCGCCAATTCGGCTACGATCAAATGTACGTTGGAAACACAACCACTTGACTAAAAGCTTTTGGCTACTTGATCGATGGTGCCAGAGGATGGAGATATTATAGTGCAAGGGGCACTAAGGCTACATTTACAATGCCCTTGCTACTATTGAAGTGGGTCTGCATATGTTATACACATACGTGAATTTCTATACTTTGGCCAATACCTACTTCGAAGGCTTCTCTTTGTTTGATAGTTTTGTCACTGTCAGACGGTCATGGGCAGGGGCCAAGACTAATTTGGAATTCAGAGAAGCGGATGACAATGCTCCTGTTAACGAGCCTTTAGAAGCTACACTTGTCGCTTTTCTGATGAGTGAATGATCCGCTGCATATCTCCTTAAGAAGCGGAAAGAAAAATCACCTGCGAAAGGGGCTAGCAAAAGACAGAAAGCTAGGGAATCATTTACCCAATCTGCCCCAACGAGCCTCCTTTCCCCCTAAGGCTCAAGGAAAGAAAAAGAAAGAAGTATTATTATTACTAAATAGCCCGCGGTAAGGACTAGATCTCAGATGCGACAGATGGAAGGAGGACTTTCTTCTAGGGGAACATGAGCAACCCCTTCTTCAATCCCAAAAGAAAGTAGAATTCCTACTGAAGGGACTAGTAGAGAGCCGATGTGTAGGATGAACCTGGTGAAACCGAGGGATCACCTCAAATACCGCTTAAGCGCAAAATAAGGAGAAAATTAGTGACCTCCAAAATTATGCAGCAGAAAACTGTACCCATGCCTACTCCATCGGAGCCGAGGCATTCTCCTGGACCACCAGAATCGTCACTGCCGTCGCAAGATCCACAAGGTCATACTCTTACTCTTTCAGTCAAACAAGAGTTATTTGTTTGTTTAAACCATTGAGCATTTGTATTGATATATTTTCTTTTTGCAAAGGCCAAAACAACATTTTCCAGCTCCAGTGTTGAAGTGGACACTCTGCAGTTATTGTCTTAGAACCAGTAGTCATAGGGTTCACCATTCCTATGTCTACACTTGCTGCAGTAGGTACGACATGCCACCTTTAACTGAGGATGTTCCGGGGTCATTGTTCCTGAAGAAACGTTGACCTCAGAGAACATTGTTCCGGATGTCCTAGTTCCTTCTACTGTTCAAACTTCTGTACTCTCTCGAGAAGATAAAGAGATGATAGAAGCACTATATGGCTGTGATTTCGGTGATGAGTTTATTGAAGAAGATCTCGTTGACGCTGCTTCTGAAGATGGAACAGCGATCCAAGGGATGAAAACTTGACGGCCAAGGATGGCCAAAATGCTGCCGAGGGTGAAGAACACCCTATTAAAGATGAGGGCCATCAAAGCCCTAAAGACGATGATCAGAATCTCAATGAACCTCAAGGTAATGAGAATTCTGATGTTGATATTGTGGGCGACAAAAGCCTAGATGATGAAGATAATGATGAAGGCCTTGCTAAAGGTCTCGAAGAAGTTGAGGTGACGAGAACCCTGATGAAGATAATAAAGGTAATGAAGACCTGGCTAAGGTCTTGAGAATGCTAAGGTAATGAAAACCTCAAATTGATGGTAAGGGATTCCGACCCCTACTGAACATGTTTTTGAAAGAGAGGGGGCAGAGGTAGCAGCCCCAGGTGGTCAAGCTGAATCAGGGGCTGGAAACAGCCGTTTCATATCGGACGGTTCGAAAGCTGGAAGTAGCCAAGCGAACGTATCTGAGAATACCATGATGAGGCTTTTTACAGAGCGAGATACCGTACCTCGCAAGACTCTATATATGCCGTCGGGCTCAGGTAAATTTTTGAATTTATTCCATTGCTCCTTAATGATGTGTGATACAATGATTTTGCTTTCTTTTTTTAATTTTTGATTGGAGAGGGTCATGTGGGGACTATTGTTGCGGCCTCTTTGACTTCTACAACTTTCAGCCTCAGCTCTACTATGGCTCCCTTGGACATGGGGACTCATACTGTAAGCCTCCGAAATTTTAAGATTTAATTTAAATTTTCTAAATGAATTACTTTCAATAAATATTTTATTATAATTATTTTGATCATTAAATGTACTTTTTCATGATTTTGATTTCTAGAGCGTTAGAGATGCCAATATCTGGAAATTCTCTTTATGAGTTTTGTAGTATACCAGATTATTTTTATTTTGGTATAAGGTGTCTCACTCAAACTTGTTCCCTTGTGCTCTTTTTGTATCGCATAATTTTTGGGTCAATTTAGGCCAATTGATTATCAACCGTAAAACCTGATCCAACTTCCAATTTAATTTCAGGACCCGACATCGGTCCAATCAAATCGACCCAATATATGGTTTTGACCTGTTTTGAGCCTACTATGCATTTGCACTTGTGTTCCGCCCAATTGATCTCCCGTGTGCTTCTATTTCATACATGATTATAAATAATTTAAATTTATAATTATGATTAAACCTTAGTCTAAACTCAACCAAACTTGACCCAATACCCAACCCAATTTTATGTGACCCCTATCATGACTACCCAAACACCCCACACAATTTCTCTCTTTTTCTACTCTAAAAATATCTTTTTCTCTCTCTACTTATTTAAATATCTCTTTCTCTTTTTTATTAATATATACAAATATCTCTCTCTCTCTTCACAACACACACACGTACCCCCTCTCCCCATCACAGAACACACACTCTTCCCTTGCCAGCCGACCTCTCTCTATCCTCTCCCTCCTCCTAGCCGACCTCACTCTTTCTATTTAATATCTCTCACTTTCTCTCTCTTAATATCTCTCTCTACTCACTCTCACCATCACCATAACCACCACCACCTCACCTCCACCTTCTCCTCCTCACTTCACCATCTATCACCATCTTCATCACCATCATTCTCATCATCACCACCACGAGCACCACCTCCACCACCACGAACCCTACGCCACCACCCGTACACCACCGCTGTCGCCGTGCCCCGCCGTGCCGCCGTGTAGCCTACAATAGCAGCAGCAGCAGACAAGCAGCAGCACAGCCACGCCACCGCGTACCGCAGCCGCCGTCGTACGCCACCGCTTGGGCAGCCCCTCCTGACTGGTGACCCCCTGGACAAGCTCCCCCTCTCCGTACTCCTCCTCTGACGTGATAAGTAGGCTATTCGTGCGTTTGTCACGAGATTCCGTCTGACGTGCGCGAGATCGAACTCAGAAATTGTACTCCATCACAGCAACTTTGTGCACGTTTTTTAGACAATCTGACCGTTGGATCGTCGATCTGTTTCTTCGTCTCCATCTTGGTATATCCCTTTCACTCCTCTCAAGTTTCATCCGTTAATTTTGTTTTTGATACATCAAAATCGGCCGCCAAGTTGACACTTTAAATTGTACTATTTTTGGACAGTTTTTGGAGCCAACTTCGTCGGCTCGTAACTCCGTCGTCGCACCTCGTTTGATGCGCCGTCAATTCCTGTGCTCAGCTGGTATAACCATCTTCCTGTCCCCAAGTTTATTTTATTGTGTGCATGTTTGTTTGGTTGAATTTGACGCCAAAGTTGGCGGTCGAATTCTTAATTTTCAACTTGTAAAATTCTATTTTTGAACCCAGGACTCCGAATTTCAATTTTGACACCACCAGTAGACTCGTGGCATCATTTTGGCACGATTTCATATAAAGTTTGTTAGATTTGGAGGACGTGAGCCCTGGCAAACATTTCGGTGCAAAGCAGGCCTCACAGTCCGATTAATGGGTCATTGAGATCGACTCATCGGAACCCAATTTGGATATACCATTGAGTTCGTATCATCATTCTGGACTCGTTGACATATACATTGAGTTTTGAGAACATTGGCTCCGGCACACTTTTCCGTACAAATTAAAATTTTAGTGTCCTGGTCAACGAACCAATTTGAGATTAGGTCAACGGAATCCAATTCTAGATATACCATTGGGTTCGTATCGTCATTCTAAATTTGTGGACATAATTTGTTAGGTTTAGTGGACTATTATTATTGTACGTTTTTTGGCAAAACAGGTCCGACACGGACACTATTTTGATCTAAAATTACATTTTGCCCCTGTGTCCAAATTGGACTTATGGGTAGTCTATCCTAGCTAATTTGACCATTCTGGACACGTTGGTGATATTTATTTTATCATCTGACAATATCTGTAGATTTTTCCTTATGTATCATCCTAATTTATAATTAATTCTTATAAGTATATTTGTATACTTGGTTTTTGTAAAACTCTAGAATACTTTGAGTTTCTAAGGACTATAAGTGTTGGCTATAGGCTTAGTGTCACCCTAAATTGGTCTACTATGCTAGGGCATCACTTAGCTAAGTGTTCCAGTTAGAAGTCGTGGCACACTATAGTGTTGGAGTTAGCAGTCTAGAGTCTTGAACATAAAATATGATCTAAGATTATTATACCCTTTTTGACAGTATCAGGACACCAGGCTTCTTCCTCTACATTTTTATTTCGTTGTCTTGCTCGAGGCAAGTACCCCTACAAACTCTATCTTACTGCATATGATAATGAATTGTGTATGAACTATGTTAATACAGTTACTTAAATGGAAAATCGTATCTTACTTGTTTCTACGTATCTTCCGTATGCTTCACATGCTTCTCACAGGCTTGACATGCTTTAAACTGCTCTCAGTATCTTTCACATGCTTTAAACTGTTCTTGTATATCTTACATGTTATGACTTGGGTTATAGAAAAACTGATAGTTGAGTACGTGATCATGTTCGGCCTTCTCCGTACGTATGTACCGAGCAAGGTCGTATTACATGCATACCTTGTCGTAGACCATTATTCCGAATTTTTGTACATATGTACACCTATGCTTGTAGACTTGTATGTACGTATATTTTATTACATGTAGACTTGTATGCCAGTACATTTTACACCTATTGACCGATCACGTGCCTGTTCTAGTTTTAAACATTACATATACATCTGTCGCCATGACAAATGTATCCTCTACATGATAGACGGTGATATCACATGATTCTTATTTATTACATCTCTTTTCATTCCATGCTCAGTATGTTTAGTTTGTAGAACCCGTACTTGCTCCCGTCCTGACAGGATAACGTTGTAGGCATACTTTCGGAGGAAGATTTTGCTCTGTGATCTTTATTATGGGCCACTGCAGAAGACCAGGTCATTGCTCCCGAGGAAGTCCCCACAGGAAACCTCACTTGGTAGTCTCGCTTAGATTATTTTTGGCTTAGTTATTGAACTGTTTAGACTATATCTTGTAGTCACTGGACTTTGTCTCCACTTTAATACTTTGGAAGTGTATTATTAAGTCTATACTTATTTTACTTTCGCTTATAGATGTTGTGTTGTGATGAACCATTTAAATGTGATAATAGAACTGTTAGCAGCTTAGATCCTTTGTTGTCTATACTTAGAACAGCTTACTACGCTTTAACCAAGCGTAGGTTGGACATGGCTCGGCCTAGCCCAATAATTTGGGTAGCGGGTCGTGACACATACTATGGAAGGAAGCTCTTCAAGGATGCCTGCACCAAAATATCCTGATGTACAATCTGTAATTCCTCCATCTTCTGAAGAAGGAGGAGCCCATGTTGAAGCGGTGACGCCGGGTGTATCGGCGATGACCGAGAGCATCGTCGAAACATATACGAGTGCTTTCTTCACTTTCCTGAGTACCCTTCTTAGATGGCTATGGATAAAAACCACCCTTACGATTTAGTAAGGAGAACCTCCTCTTTTGTGATTGAAGCAATACGCGTCTTGGCGATACTGAAAGAGTCAACTTCTTGGAGCACGTCTTGGATGAGCTTGAAGATCCTATTAGATCTTATCAAGAACGACGAGAGGCAATATATAAAGACTCGTAGATGTAGAGTGTGAGGCCATGGCTCGTAAATTTGAAGAACGTTAAGTCTTTCTGAACACTTTGTAGTTGCCTTCTCAGTATGATCTAGGGATATGGAAACAAGCATTGCTGAAGCTACCTCTTCCGTTGAGCTTTATAAGACTAAGGCAACGAAGAAAGAAAGAGAAGCATAAGGGCCAAGCTCGTCTTCAAGAGCTGGAAGTTGAAATGGCCAAGCATCGTGAGACGATCACGGCAGCCAAGAAGCGTGAGAAAAAGTGCTTGAATTGTATCAAGTTGCCTCCAGTCGTCTGGATGATCTTATTCGGCAACGAATGACTTCCTCCAGGTTCAGGGTGCAAAGATAGAGCGTCAAGTTACATAAATGCAAACTTTGCAACTAGAGATCAAGAGAGACTTGGCCAGAAAAATGGTAATTGACTCCAGGGTGGAGCGAGCAGTCTTTGAAGAAGATGATTACTGATCTTAGTACCCAGCCTTAAAAGTAAAGTTTATCAAATGTAATAACTTTTTGCTATGAACACTTTTCAATGAATGTAATAATTTTTTGGTGTTTGCATGTTATTACATGAAATAAAAAATTGACGATCTTTTTGTGGCTTTATTACTTATTATGATCTGTTTGAGACACAAGTAATAGATAGGAATAAGAAATATATTCAGAGGTACTAAACGTGACATATCTGCTGAAATAATAATACTTATTATATCTGTTTAGAGGTAATGTGGACATGACAGAATATAACTTTAAAATATTGTCATTTCTGTGGGATGACATCATCAGAGGTGATGTGGATGATAAGTCGTTAATGTAGATATCAAAATTTAGAGGTATCAAAATTTAGAGGTAGTGGACGTGAACCCATATATCTGTTGTTTATCCTTGGGCCAACCGGGACTCAAGAACAAGACATCTTTTTAAAACAGCTGGGTTTCAAAAGATGATACTTGCAATGATGTGGTAGATATGGTAAGTAAACTCTGCTGGGGATTTTTTTTGAAGATTTGGGGTATATATATAGTACACACTTTAAAATATAGTATTTTTTAGGAATTTATCGTTGATAGGCATCATAGCAATTCGGTCCATCCCGAATAGTTGATAGGCTCCATTTGAGAAAACTTTGTTTATAATGTAGGGTCCTTCCACTTTGGTTCAAACTTGCCCATGCTCATGTGAGTCATAGTCATGGGACTTCTGACATAAGGACCATCTCACCTTTTTGAAATGCTCGTACTTTGACTTTCGGTTGAAGGCTTTTGAGATACGGGTTTGATTTAGGTCGATGTGTTATTGAGCTAGTAACCGCTTCTCGTCGAGTGCTTCAAGCTTCTGAAGTCGAAGACGATCATTGTTTTCTATTGGGAGTTCACTGGAAATAGCTATTCTCAGTGATGGGATTTGGATTTCCAATGGTAGGACAGCTTTCACATCCATACACTAAAGAGAAAGGTGTACAACCAGTTGGAGTGCGTATGATAGTACGATAGGCCCATAAACATTCTTCAAGCTTTTCGCTCTAGTTCCGTTTATTGGTAGAAACAAACTTCTTGAGAAGCTTAATAATTATTTGTTGAATGCTTCAGCTAAACTGTTAGCTGCAGGATTATAGGTTGTAGAAGCAACATTGTTGATCCTATTGTCATCACAGAATCGAGTAAACTTATGACTGACAAATTGAGGTCCGTTATCATGGATGATTCACCGAGGAACACTGAATCTATAGATTACATGATGTTTGATGAAGTTGATGACACTGCTTGTCTTGACTTCAGCTAAGGGTATAGCTTCCGTCTATTTTGAGAAGTAATCGGTTATAGCTAAGATAAATCGATGTCCTCGAGATAAGGGCGGATTGATAGGACCAATGACATACATGCCCCAAGCTTCGAAAGGCTAGGATACGATAGTTGGATGCAGAAATTCTGATGGTTGATGAATAAAATTTGCATGGATTTGACTTGCTCAACATTTTTGAATATTCAATGGCGTTCGACACCATGGTGGGCCAATAGAATCCTATACGTGAATTCGATCCTATAGCTTAGGGCCAGGCTGATGTGCACCACAGACACCATCGTGAGCTTCACATAGTATCTGCTTGCTAAAGACAACGTAGGAGCATACCGTCAAATGATCGTCTGTATAGTGTCTTAGATGAGTGATTGTAATAGAGTCGAGGCGACCATCGACGAATTATTGTTGCTTCTTTGGGATCTTCGAGTAAGATATCATGTACCGTGAAGTTGATGAAAAGAATCCTCCAGTCTTCCCTAGTAGTACCAACTTTAACTAAATTGCAAATTCCAACATTCAAATTATTCTCGATGCAGAATAATTTCTATTAGTGATAACAATCATTTGTTGTCTTTTACAGGAATTGCTAATACTGCTGCTAGATTAGCGAGTGCATCAGCTTCTATTTTGCAAGCTCGGCAAATATGTTCAATGAAGAAACCTTTGAAGGATGTAGCCAATTTAACTGTTGCTTCTTAGTATAGAATAAGATCTTGATACCGAACTTCATACGTGTCTCTAACCTGGTTGACAATCAGTTTAGAGTCTCCGTATACTTCTAGATATTCGATATCCAATTGTTCAGATAATTGGAGACCGATGAGTAGAGCATTGTATTCAGCAACATTGTTGGAACATGGCTCATCTAGGAAATAGACTCTTTGAATAGCTAGTCCTTCTGGTGATACGAGAACGATTCCAACTCCTGTAACAATGATACCGTTGGGTCCAATTCTAGATGCACATCAAAGAATAGACGCCAAGCAAGTATTCCTTCTGAATTTATGTTAGATTCTAGAGTTTCATCAGAAATTTTTTCATAGAGTTTAGAAGTCTCAGGGATTAGATGAGTAGCCAAGAAGTCAGCTAGGACTTGACCCTTAACAGACTTTTGAGGGGCATAGATCATATCATATTGTGCTAGTAGTATCGCCCATGTAGCGAGTCTGGAATTTAGTGTACCGGGCTTCTTCATCAAGACTCGTAGAGGGTTTACTCTAGAGATGACATGAATGGTCTGGCCCGTGATATAATGCCACATTTTCTGGATAGCGAACATCAAGGCTAGACATCTTTTTCTATAGGACTGTACCAATGTTCAACATCGATCATTGTACGACTGAGATAATAGATTGCTTGTTCATGACCTTCTTGTTCTTTTGGTAGGGCACCCAGGAAATGATCTATTGCTCGAATATACATCAGGAAAGGTATTCCTATGATTGGAGGTACTAGGACTGGAGGGTTCATCAAGTACAGTTTTATGTCTTCAAATGATTGCGGGCATTTGTCAGTCCAAACGAAAGACACACCTTTTTCATTAGTTGAGTGAACGGTCTGCAGCATCCAGAGAGATTTGAGATGAATCTCCTGATGTACGCAAGTCATCCTTGGAATCCTCATAGATCTTTTAGGTTGTGTAGAGAACGCATCTCTTGAATGTCTTTGACTTTCTCAGGGTCAACGTGTATACCCTTAGGCCTCGTTTGGTTTGCGGAATCTTCGGGTTGGGAAAGGAAAGTGATTACTTTCCTATGTTTGGGTGCCAAAGGAATTGAGGAGGAAAGGAAAGTAATTCCCAATGGAAGGAAAATTAGGGGAGAAAGTGATTCCATCCATCCAAGCAAGGAATCACTTTCCCACATTGAAGTAATCACTTTCCTTTCCACATTCTTTGGCATTTCCAAACATCGGAAAGGAAAATCAATGGGAAATAAAATTTTCCAAAGGAAAGGAAATGACAAAGAATTGATTTCCTTTCCCTTCCATTCCGCGAACCAAACGAGGCCTTACAGGTAATAACAAATCCAAGGAATTTGCCACTAGAGACTCCCATGAATGGCTTGGTGGGATTCATCTTGAGTTGATGCTGGCGCATTAGATCGAATATAGTTCTTAAGTCTTGGATATGATCTTCCTTTAGATAATAACTCTTGACAGCAACATCGTCAACATAGCATTCGACTGTCATTCGTAAATATTTGCGAAAGATGGTGCTCATGGCCCGCTGATAGGTTACACAAGCATTTTTATGACCAAATGGCATGACTATGTAGCAGTAGACTCCTAAAGGAGTACGAAAAGATGTATGTTTTTATCTTCGGGATTCATCCTGATTTGATTATATTCGAAGAATCCGTCCATGAAAGGCATTCGTTCGAACCCGCAAGTATTTTCGATCATGACATCAGTGATCGGAAGAGGGAACTCATCTTTGGGACAAGCTTTATTAAGGTCACTAAAGTCGATGCAGACTCGGACCTTCTCTGTTTTTTCATAACTGGGATAACATTAGCCACCCAGTCTGGATGTTGTTCTTATCAAAAAATTGCAAGCAATTAACTTTTTGACTTCAACTTCTATGGCGTCCATCATATCAGGTCGGAATCGATGTTGTTGTTGTTTACTGGCTTAGCATTTGGCAGAATATTGAGCTTGTGAGTAGCAATCTGAGGATCTAATCCCGGTATATCTTCATAGCTCCAGGCGAATACGTAAATATATTCCCTAATGAGGTGGATCATTTCTTGTTTATTTGCTTCCAGAAGACTTTGTTGATGAAGATTGGCCTTATAGAGGCTTCATCTCCGACATCGATCTCGACCAATTGATCCTCAGTGGATGGTTCATGCTGCTCGAAGCAAAGTTCACATTGATTATCCATCCTTCGTGCCTAAGGCTCAGTTTCAGGAGTCTCGGTGAGGTTGTCATCGTCCTCCGAGAACTCAGCGGTCACCATATTGGAAGATAGAGTCACTCGATGAACATGCCCTATGCTTGTGTCTGAATCCCATGATGCAAAGTCAGAAGAGTTAGATCGTTCTTCTCTGTCAAACTCAGAAACATCTGGGGTTAAGATTGACGAAGTGTAGCCTGCTCATGCTTTGTTTTATTATAATATTGTAGTGACTTTCCTTTTGGAACAGGTATACGAATAGGATTTTATCTTCCCTTACCACCATTGAGGCCAGATTTGAAATTGTAGCCCATCTTTTGGATAATGTTCTTAGATTGTTGACTATAACGACGTAGTTGAAGTCACCCACTATCATCATTTTCAGTGTCGCTATCGGTTGTAGCCTTTTGATTTAACCCTTGCTGAAGAGGATAGGATGTTCATCCTTCTTCCGGAAGGGAACAGAAAGAATGAGTCTTTTACTGATTCAAGTGATACTTCATCTTGGAAAGGTTGAACTGCTCCTAAGGTAAGAGGTTCAAAGTTAACCAGGATTTCTAGATAACATCGTGTGTAATAATTGGCATCAATATACTTGAAGGAGAAGCTACTTTATTGATATTTTTATCATCGTTTACAAAATATTTTTAACCTTAGCCGATGGCTTGCTAAGATTAATAACAAGAGGAGAAGAAGAAGAAGGCTTATTACAGCGAAGGTCGATATAAGAGGCTCAGAAGAGGTAAGCTTCCTAGGCACAATTTTTCAGCAGGAGGATGCTTGGTAGAAGGAGAGAGATTGATGGTCAGCATCTGAGAAGACGAGTGACAAGAAGTGCGTCCCTTGACTGGAATCACCAAGATATCATCCGGACTCTCTTACCGGTCTTCTTCGGTGTCCATAGCCAGTACGACTTTTATGAACTCCTTTTTATACATTCTGGAGTCTGTATAATATGTCTCGATGTCCCAGAATGGATTAAGGTCAGCCACTTCCTTCCGGACTTCTCCGTTGTCATCAATATATTTGAAGCATTGATGGAGAGTGGATGACACGATGTTATGTTCATGCAACCATGGTCTTCCTAACAATATATCACCACCATATTCTAGAACAAGGGTATTTTGGTAATTTATAAAAATTTGATTATTTTAAATATTATTAATTATTGATTGTGTTAGTATCATAGATTGGTAAAACCTTAGAGCCACATTGCTTAGATATTAGACATGACCAAAGAAGACTTGGATTAGTGAGATTAGACAACACTAGAATTCATTTCTAAGTAATTAGTCAACCCTCTAATCAAATAGGAAACCTCTTAACTCTAGGGGTGAGCATTAATAGGTTTTAGACCGAAAACCGAACCGAACCGAATAAGGAATTCGGTTCGGTTTAATTTCAATTCAGGTCGGTTCGGTTTCATAATGCCCAATATTCGGTTTTCGGTTTCGGGTTCGGTTGGTTTAAAATCGAAACCAAAACCGATTAGGCATGTACAATTATAGGAATACCATTACTATTAGCCCTAAGTATAAATATATTTTTCTCTCTCTCCTCTCATTCTCTCTCTTTTTGAGTCTCTCCTCAAGGCTGAAGCCTTTTTCGTAGCTGCCTCTCTCTCTCTAAAAAACCTAACATTTACTCGCTCTCACTGAATCTCGATCTCCTCCTCCCTCTTTCTCTTACTGAATCTAGATCTCTTCCCATGAACCGGTCGAACTCTCCATCCATGCGGAGGTGATCTCTTTCTTGACGCGGTGCATGGAGAAGGAGGAGGTGATGGAAGGGGAGTGACAGGAGGAGGCTACGGGGGCTTTCCGTCGAGGTCCGAGGATGGCGCCGTTGGCGGCGATGTGGTCGGAGCAAGACTGGGGCTGAGCTCCTGGAATCGGAGGGCGATGCGACGAGTGGACTCGAAGGAGGCAATGCGGTCGGAGGCTGACGACGGCATCCGTAGGTTTCTTGGTCGAAATTGTTATTGTAACTATTTTTTGTTTTTTTCAATTTTTTATATTTGATCGAAATTATGAAATTAGGCTAATTTTGTTTCTGGATTTTATTGTATTTTATTTATATTTGGTAGGTTAGTGAAAATTTGTTCTTAGTTGAAATATTTTTCTCTGAACTGTCCATGCTCAGAAGCCCTCAGTTGTGATTTTATTAATATTTTGTTCTTGGCCGAAATATCTGAAGTATTAATATGGCTAATTTTTTTACTTTTTTACATTTGGTCAAAAATTTGAAATTTGGCTAATTTCGACCAACAAATTAGGCTATTTCTCTGAACTATCAATGCTTAGAAGCCCTCAGTTTTGATTTTTTTTTATGGGAGCAATTGTTTGTAGCTATTGTGGGAGAGCACTTTGTGTATGTGAAGCAATTGTGACCGCATAGCTTGTGTTTAATTTTGTGTATGTGAGCAAGTGTTTTAATTATTATTTTTTAATGTGTGTATTTGTTGAAAGACCACGAACAATTCTTTAGGCCCGGCCCATTTTTTACAAGAGAACTTTGTAATAATGTGTATTATTGTGATTTTTTTTGGTATTAATGTGTATTTTTTTAAAGCCCGCAAACCTTTCTTTGGGCCTGACCTGTTATTAAAAAACTGTCCAACCGATTAAACCGAAAAATTGAACCTATTATTTCGGTTCGTTTTAAATCGGTTCTTTATCATTTCGGTTCGGTTTCGGTTTAATTTTTTCAAGTTCGGTTAATTTGGTTTTGACATTTCGGTTCGGTTGAAACCGATTTAACCGAATACTCACCCCTACTTGACTCTATTTTGTGACTAAAACCTTAAGTTGATTTGGGCATTTCCTTAAAGGGCTTTACATGACATGTTAGGAAGGCCTTTTAGGCATTTACACCTAAACCAATCCTAGCTAGACACCATGGCCGGCCACAATAACCCTCCCCTTGCTATTAATAGTAACATCTCTCCTTCTTTCCCCTTTCATTGCACACACCAACCCTAATTTATGTTCTTCCCCAAATTTCCTCTATCTCTCAAATTGAGTCCAAATTTTCTTAAATCAATTGCAAACACTTTTCCTTCAAGAGAGGAAGCCTCTATTGACTACTTGGGAGCTTATTGGAGCAATTTGGCCATTGGAGCTTTGTGGGGATTATATCTTGGATTTGTTCCTTGAAAATATATCTCTCAAGTGGTAAGATCCCTCTAAACTCTCTAATTTCCCATTATTATTGTAGATGTATTTATTTAGGGTCCCCATTACATTAGCAATGATTTGGGTCAAGTTTGGATCCATTTGGAGTACGTATCACGAGAGTATCGGATACGCACATCAAGTATTCGATGAAATGACTCTTAGGGTATTTAATACTTAGATTTCAGTTTTAATTAGGTTTTTATATTTGTTATGTGTTGTGTTAGTGATGTAGAATGTTAACTTGTGATATGGGATTGTTTTGGTAGATCAATAGAGCTGTGGGGACT
>JANAVB010035593.1:22500-35000 GCA_029216955.1 Iris pallida
ATATATATATATATATATATATATATATATATATATATATATTATATATATATATATATATATATATATATATATAAATATATATATATATATATATATATATATATATATATATATATATATATATATATATATATATATATATATATAAACCTGGTATTTGAATTAGGAGAGTGTCATGGAGAGTGGGTGTGTATCACTTCTGTGAAATGTTAAAGGTATGTGAGAATATTACCTAGTGTTGTGCTACCTAGGCAAGAGTGTTTATATGAGTGTGTGTGAGGATTTTTGTGGGTTAGGAGATTGGGAGAAGGTTTAGATGCATTAGTTAAGTTGAATGCATATATGTATTAGAGAGGGGGTGTGGTAGGAACATGGCAGCAGTTCGTAAGTTGCGGGAGGAGGGAACTCAAGTTTTAGATGTTATAGGTTCCAGGTTTCAGAGTTTAAGGGAGAGGAGATTTGATATATATGTAATGTGTCCTCATATTAGTATATTTGTGTATGTCAGTAGATGGGGAGAAGACTCTATATTTAGAGGTGACAGTTAATTATTATAGAGAGGAGAAGAGGGTGTGGGTGTATGAGAGACAATACAACATGGGTATGTGTCTGAGTGTTGTGGACACACACAAAAAGGATAAGAAACACTATCTTTTCTTTATTGGCGTAAGGCACCACAAATCGAGTACGTCTGAGAGATCCTGCACTGAGGATCCCCGAGTACAAAAAGAATTCTGGGGAATAGGACGATGGAGCTCGAGTGGCAGTTGCTCCTTTACTCCGTTGACACTCCGATTACAAAAGTAGGAGAAAACCTAAGAAAATTGCTAACTCTCGGCTTACTGGCAAGAAGTGCAGCAATTTGGCTCTTGAAAATGCTCTTCGTTCTGTATTTGGAAGAGGTATGAGACCCCTTTTTATAGTCGTTCTTGAGCTGGAATGATGTTATACGACCACATGAGAAAACACACTGGTTTTCATGTGGGCGCATAGTCCTGCTTTGGGCGCATAGGGTGTAGGCGCATGCAGAATGCGAGATCGTGGGTTGGTCGTGGTTTTGACGTGGCCGCATGCTTCGGTGTACGACTGCTCGTGGAGACTGACATGGCCGTATGCTTCGGTGCACGATTGATCATGGGTTTGATCGAGTCGGGGGCTGTTCTGGCTTGGGCGCATAGCCTGAAACAGGGCTATGTGCCCCCCTTCTGGAGGAGCCTGCCTTAGGCTCATAGGGCTTCACTGGTGACTTGGGCGCATATGTCTTCATTGGTGACTTGGACACATGGTTTTTACTGCTGACTTGGGCGCATGGTTGTCCAATTTGCTGAAATTTTCATGCTTCTACAGGTCCCCTTCAAAGTTTTCGATACTTGAACGAGTTTGAAATACTTTGAAAGAAGCATGGACTGTCTTCTCGTGATGCAGTGGGCGCATAGCGTGGCTCTCCATTTTGGGCGCATAGAGTTTGGCCAGTCTGTCAGAGAGATGGCTGTCGAGATCATCCTCAAAAATTTGAACTTACAGATTCATCGGGGTGGAATTTAAAAAGGTCCATCCTTCATGCGTTGTCCATGTCAGCACATGGCAGTCGCATAATGTGCAAGCGACTGGGTCTTCACGTGGGCACATAAGCCGTAGTAGGAGCATAGTACGCTGTGGGCGCATAGGCGCATAAGAGTAGTGGGCGCATAGTATATGGCCCATGCCTATAAATAAGCCTTGAAGAGAGAGAAATATCATTATTCTCTTTTCTCTTAGACTTTTCAAAAAGACTTTTCATCTCCTCTCTGCACGAACCATGTCTCCCAAGGCCGCCAAGAGATCTGCGAAGGGCAAGGGGGCTGTACCGAGTAGCTCTCCTCCTGTGACAGCATTCTCGCCAGTCCAAGACCCGATTCTGGGTGAGGCTACGTCTCGAAACAAAGTCTTGAGCGTTAATTTGCGACGCTCAGACTTTTCCTCTGACTGGGCGCATGCGCCTAAGGCAACATGCTTTTGTGAGCATTCATATGCGCCCACAGAAGCATATGCCAACACTGTGGTGTGTTATGCGCCCACATGTTGTTATGTTATGTGCCCACATGCTGCTACATGTCATGTGCCCACATGTTGTTGTACGTTATGCGCCTACATGTTGTTTTGGGCGTATAACCCTTTGGGCACATTGCACTTTCGGCGCATGACTCCTCCAGCACTTAGTTTTTCCTGTGGATTCTGAGTCTGATTTTCTCTTCTGTCCTTGCAGTTAACATGTTTGTCCCGGAACTTGATGGAATCCTTTTCGGCTCTGCCTATCAAGTCCTAGGCACCAGTCTCATAACCAACATGATCAACAAGGTTCAAGCCAAGATCAGTCAAAACCAGCCTACGGAATGGACACTCGCCATACTTGAACAAGATAAGACCTTCTTGAAGCAAATGATCAACGATGAGAAGTTCTTGCTTGGAGGGGCACGTCATTTCAAAAAGTTGTACTTCCTGTTTGGCGACAATGTGGGGTTCAAAGATGGCAAGACAATAAGCTTAAGAAACCCAATGGTGATCAGTCCGAACAATCAGAGGATATGGCTACCATCGATGGAGCGTCAATATCCTTTGTCTTCTTTTACTGTCTTAGCCGTGCGGCAACAAATAAAGTGGGAGCTAACTCCTGAGCTCCCTGGGGTCATCTCCGAAAGAATATAGTTTGACTCAGGCGATAAGAAGGACACTTTCAAGTGTGTCCGGTGCTCTGCATCTTACTCTACGAGGGGACTACAACCTGGTATCGTAATGAACGACATTTCGACTGACCTCCATCCTTATGCCGTTGACACGCTTTGTAATTTGATGATGTCGGGGGACATGTCGTATCCCGCAGGGAAGATGCGGATGGAAGGCTGGAGGCATCTAGCTTCATTCTGGAGCAATCTCACTGGCTGGGTGCTTTCCACGTACGAAGCCACCCGGAAGACTAATGCCCTTTATTATACAATTAGGGCCACCCAATATGGTGTAAGGGTTAACTGGCCAATGTTTGTCTCTTTGGTGGAGTTATATACCTTCACATATGTACCTTCTTTACTCCAGGTGGGGAGATGGAATTGGCTCTCCACGAGATGCAGGAAGTGTCGAAGCTTTCCTGGGGGCACGGAGCCGTATGAAGAGTACGTGCCTTATGATGAGGAGCTCCGAGATTTGGAGAATGAGAACTCCGAGATGATTGATTTATACAAGGATTTACTCTGCCACCTCCTCATCTGTCATAGGATTAACAAGAAAGGGAGAACCGAGGGGGCCAATCCCCACACAAGAGCTTAGACGGGCTCCGTCTTCGTTCAAGGAGAAGGAGAGGATCCAGCCTCCTTTTCGGTTTTAAAGCCTATGAACAAGTCTGAGATAGAAGTCCGGATGTCAGATTATGATACTGCGGATACTGAGGACAGTGATGACGCTGAGGGGAAGTCCCCAATCGGCCACTACTTTCGTCAAGCTGAATATCCGTTGTCGAAGAAAGCTGTGCTGGCAGCTTTCATAATGATCTGGCTTCGTGACTACATAGTCCCTGGAGGTTCAGGGACTATTGAGAGGATGAGCCGGGCATAATACTTTCGGCCGTGAAGCTGGCATTCGGATACCGTCTTGCCTTGCTTCCCGTGATGGTTTGTGCCACTGGGCTAGGTCTACGGGACTTTGTTAGAAATACAGTGACTCCTGATGGCAGAGCCAACTTCGCCCGGACCGAACTTCCGTACCATTTCTTGATGGGGTGGCTGCTACTGCATTGTCCTACCCTGATGAATGTTGGACCGGTGGCAGACTCTTTGGCGGGAGATGCCTTTCTTTACAGATTTCGTGATACGGATTAGACCGTCACTGGTTTACCCGCTTGCAGAAAGGCTTTAACCTTCTTGCAGAACTATGAGTTCTTCAAAGTATCCCCTCCGTCCAGCAGCGGTAATACGGGAGATATCTTAGTGGATGAGGGAGTTCATGCCACTAGTTTGACTGCTGGAACATTTCACTGGCTTCAGTCTATTAGACCATCGTATCTGGTGCTCTGAAATAGGGACCATGCCTATCTCGAGCCATACCTGTCGAGTTATTTCGTGCGGCAGTTTGGCTACAACCAGCTCCTTTTGGGAAATACTAGCCCGTATTTGGAGTCAATAGGCTTAATTGACGGGGCGCGTGCTTGGATATATTACAATGCCGGGTGCACGGAGGCAATCTTCACTCTGCCCTCGGATAAGCTTGAGACCCATCTGTGCTATACTGTCGCCAAATTTTATGTTCAGATTAATACTTTTCATCCTCGATATGATCGTGAATATAGCTTGATATTGGGGACTCGATTTGGCCCTCTTTCTGTAAAAAAAGGTGCTGAATGGCCGTAAGAAGGAGAGTGCTGCTCCAACCGTGAAACCAGCCGTAGTACTGCAGCCGAAAGCTATCCTTAGGGAGCCAGCAGTGTCTCCAAAGGAGGACATGAAAGATGATGATTCTGTCCCTCTCAATCCTCCTCAAAAGAGGAAAGCTTCAACTAAATTGGCCCAGGAGCCAACTATAAAGCGGAAGAAGAAGACTGTCGCCTTAAGGAGAGCCAAGGAAGTGGGTGCTGGCTCACCTCTATTGAGAAGGTCTTCCTGATAAACTGGAAGAGGTGGAACGGCTTCGCGGGCCGTTACTGTTCAGGAGGTAGATCCCTTCTTAGACTCCATAGCCGTTCTGGTCAAGCCTTTAGAAGCTTTCTCACCCTTGTATTTGTCCTTTGCACAGGACCCTGAAGTTGAAGCTGAGGCAGGTGCCTCCTCTTCTGAGGAAGTGGACGTGACAATAGTGTCCCCTGCTCGTCCTCGACCGATGGATGAGGGCGGATCTTCTTCCGCTATAAGATTTGAGCAACGGGATGATCAGGGTGAAGGTCCAGACCATGACGGCAATCAAAAGATCAGTCCCTCCTATGACATTTCTTTGGGGGATATGTCTGCGATAGGAGCTGTGATGAGGGACTTCGATGAAAATCAAGTCCAATCGGCTCATCCTTCCGCGGGTACGTTATCTTTGCGCCTATCTTCGGATGAGATTTTTTGGACTTCAATTTTGCGTGCTCCTCATGAGGCTGACCACGACTGTATGTTCCATTGTAGACAAGGAGAAGGAACCCCTCGTGAAGATAGCCCCAGGCATTAGGGAAGGAACATAGATTGTCCCCGGCTTCTCTAAATTTGCAGGTACGAAGGAGCTGTTAGTGAGCCGGTATCGACTATAGAAGGAGAGGTTGAACAGCCTACAGAGGGGGCTGGTGCTGAATCTGCTCCCGTTTCAGCTGGAATTGCGGAAGATACCAGGCCTGATGCCTTCCGAGGCCTTAATATTATTCTTCTTGAACAGCCTGGGCCTGCTCTCGGTTTCCCTGAAGCCAAGACTGATGACGTATCCCCGGCTGGTGCTGAGCAAGCCAAAGGTACGAAATTACAACTCCTTTGCATTTCCTCCTCCTTTTTTCGTTACTGATGTATATATTATTTTCTTGTCAGGTTCGGCTTCTTGTCCCCGATGACCTCCACTGAAGACGACAAGATGGTCCAGGAAGTCGTCAAAGCTTTCTACTCTGTACTGAAAGTAAAGCTTCCTGGAATCCTGAATCGGAATGCTGCCTTTTGCCCTGTGAAGGTTGTTGTCGAATGCCAAGTGGCGGCCCTCGAGAGCATTGTCGGTTATGAAGAGCGGGCTAATACTCTGGGGAAAGTTTTGAATGACCTGGAGGTCAGGTGGCCAAATTTCGGGATGCCAAACAACGGAGCCCGACGTCGATGTTTCGTGCATAAGACGAGGCTTTGATCACGGCTCTCGCGGAGGAGAAAGCTATTTTCCAGACAAGGAAGGATGCCCTCGTTCGAGAGATAAGCAAATTGGCTGATCAGTAGGTCAGTTCAACGCTGCAAGTGAGGCACGTGCTGCCTCGAAGAATAACCTGGCTGTGCAGATCACCAAAAAATACAATCATATCGTACAGATCGAAAGCTAGATTGCTCAACTGGAAACCAACTTGAGGAAAGCAACATCTGAACAGGAGGACTACTTGGCTCAGGCTGCGATGACTGCCACCACTTTCGTCCATTTAAAAGAACAGCTGGTAAAGTTGGAGGGAGAGCACATGAGTCTGATCCTCTTTCAGGATGAAGCCGCTCGTTAAGAAAAGACGCGCCGTCGAGCTACCACGAAGTCTGAAGCCGAAATTGCGACTCTAAGGGGCAATATCAATCGACCATATATCCCTTAGATTTTTATAACTATTTTTTCTAGTCGTCAAGGCTCTAGTACCCCTTTTTTCCATCTCTTGATAGACGTTAAGATAAAGAATAAAGAATCTTTGGCTTTCAACATTCATGAATGTGGTTTTGAAATATCGAAACTAGAGGTAATGTGGACGTAGTGAGAATATTTCTGATGGATATTCCGCTGGAGAATTTTGATGTTGACCTATTATTTGTTTTATATTCAAGTTTTTTTTTGAATATGGATAATAAGTTGAACGAAGCTGCTAATAGAGGTAATATGGACGTAACAGCAGAGGATGTTCCATATCTGACCAGAGGTAATGTGGACGTGGAAAGATATATAATATTAGGTAGGAGTGGATAGTTCAGAGGTAATATGGACATGATTATCCTTGATGAATGCTTTTCTCAGAGGTTATATGGACATGGCAAAACGTTTCTTAATTATTCCATTGGGAAAATAATTATCGAAAAACAATTCAGAGGTAATAAGGAAGTGACTTGTTTTCGTCAAACCGAGTTTGGGCAGAGTCAAAAAACGAAAATGATTTCACTGGGGAAATATTTTAGAGGACCTATTATCCAAGGCGTATTCAAGACTCTTGAAATACGGATAATAGTTAGATAAAAAAATTTGAATCACATAAATATTGCCCTGTACATTTACATGACTGAACATATGTGAACATTATTTACAAAAGGTTACACATAATATTTTTTCAGGAACTTGTCGTTGATAGGCATCATGAGCTAGTCACCATCAGGCTTGGTTAGTCGGTACGCACCGTCAGAATACACTAATTCTATAACGAAAGGACCTTCCCATTTAGGCTGAAAATTTCTTTTTGTTTTGTGCGTCATGACCATTGGTCTTCTCACTGCTAAGACTAGATCACCAACTTGGAAGGTTCTTTCCTTCACCTTTTTATTGAAGGCTCTGGAAAGGCGTGCTTGGTATAGCTCAATGCGCTGCTGAGCTAACAAGTATTTTTCGTCTAGCGTTTCGAGCTCCTGTAGTCGCAGACGGTAGCTTTCTTCGGCAGTCAACTCGCTGGCTAAGGCTACCCGAAGAGAAGGAATATGGATTTCTAGAGGAAGAACTGCTTCGCTCCCATAAACCAGAGAGAATAGTGTGCAACCTGTTAGAGTCCTGACCGTTGTACGATAGGCCCATAGACATTTGCCGAGCTTCTTATTCCAATCGTGCTTGTTTGAAGACACAAACTTCATGAGAAGTTTAATGATGGTTTTATTGAAGGCTTCTGGTAGCCCGTTAGCCGCTAGATTGTAGGCAGTAGAGGCTACATTCTGGATTCGATTCCTATCGCAGAACCGATAGAATGCATGGCTTGCGAATTGTGGACCATTATCATAGATGATCCTTCGAGGTAGGCCGAAGCGATAGATAATATGATGTTTGATAAAACTGATCACGTTCGATGCCTTCACTCCGGTGAGCGGTATAGCTTTCGCCTATTTGGAGAAGTAATCGGTTATGGCTAGGATGAACCAATGTCCTCTGGAAGATGGCGGGCTGATTGGGCCTATAACGTCCATTCCCCAGGCTTCAAAAGGCCAAGATGCTGCCGTCGGGTGTAGAAACTCTGAAGGTTGATGAATGAAATCGACGTGGAACTGACAAGCCCTACACTTCTTTGCGTATTTAACATCATCTGCTATCGTCGTGGGCCAATAATAATCCATTCTCTGAGATGATCTTGTAGTTTGGGGCCTGGTTGATGTGCACCATAAACTCTATCGTGAGCCTCTCGGAGTGCATGTTTGGCCTCTGTGTCTGATAAATATCGTAACAGTAGCCAGTCGTAAGCGCGTCGGTACAGCATCTTGGTAGCTGTGTTGTAGTAAAATTTGAGGGATCACCTTTGGATAGACGCTGCTTCCCTTGGGTCCTCGGAGAGGATTCCATAGACGGCATAGTCTATGAGAGGAAATCTCCAGTCTTTAACGTCGATATTTGTTTCCGTTGTGTAACTGTGATGAATATACAGGACATCTTTTACATAAAATAGTTCTTGACCAGATACTGTGATCGACTGCTAAGTATTGGTAGGGATGATTAAGGAAGCAGCGAGACCAGCTAAAGCTTCTGCTTCTATATTCTGTAGTCGAGGCACGTGCTCGATGAAGAATCCAACGAAAGTAGACACCAATTCGATTGTCGCTTTATGATAGGGGATGCAATCTTCGTGACGAACTTCATAGTCCCCTCGGACCTGACTAACTATAAGCTTGGAATCGCCGTAAGCTTCTAGATAGTCAACTTCCAGTTGTTTTGCCAGTTGCAGGCCAATCAATATGGCATTATATTCGGCCACTTTGTTGGTGCAAGGTTCCATGAGAGAATATGCATGATGTATAACCAGATGGTCGGGTGACACGAGCACGACACCTATTCTGGCCATAATATTTTCTTTAGGTCTTGCTTTTGATGCACCGTCAAAGAACATTCGCCAAATAGGAATTTCTTCAGTTGCGATATTAGACTCCACAACTTCATCGGGGATTTCGTCGTAGAGTTTGGAAGATTCTGGCACCGGATGAGCTGCTAAAAAATTAGATAATGCTTGGCCTTTTACTTTCTTTTGAGGAACAAACAACATATCATAAGGAGTCAACATCATTGCCCATGTAGCTAAACAGGAATTGAAAGAACCCGATTTAGTCATGAGTATTATGAGAGGATTGACTTTAGATATGATGTGGATAGTCTGCCCAGACACATAGTGGCGTATCTTCTGGATAGCAAATACCAGTGCAAGGCATTCCTTTTCCACAGGTGTGTATCTGTGCTCGACACCCACCATTGTGCGGCTGAGGTAGTAGATTGCATATTCATCGCCACCTTCATTCTTCTGAGGTAATAGGGCACCAAGGGAATGGTCCATAGCGTGTACATATAGTTAGAGGGGCTTCCCCATTATTGGAGCTACCAATATTGGGGGCTTGTGAGATACTTCTTGATGTCGTCGAATGTGCATTGACATTGTTCAGTCCAGACGAAAGATACGTATTTCTTCATGAGCTGAGTGAACGATTGACATCTTCCAGAAAGATTCGAAATGAATCATCTGATATAGGCTAGCCTTCCTTGCAGTCCGCGTAGCTTTTTGGGGTTTCTTGGAGGATGCATATTGAGGTTTGCCTTCACTTTCTTCGGGTCAAGATGTATACCCTTTGAAGTGATGACGAAACCAAGGAACTTGCTGCTGGAGACTCCCAAAAAAGACTTGGTTGGATTTATCTTGAGTTGATGTGCACGCATGTTCGAACACCATTCTCAAGTCTTGGAGGTGGGTGCCCTTAAGATGACTTTTAACTGCGATATCGTCTATGTAGCATTCCACTGTTTTTCGCAAATGATCGTAAAAAATTGTGTTCATAGCTCGCTGGTATGTCGCCCTTACATTTTTCAATCCGAAGGGCATCACCGTATAGCCGTATACCCCCAACGGTGTTCGAAAAGATGTGTGCTTCTTATCGTCGAGAATATCTTGATCTGGTTGTAGCCTGAGAACCCATCCATAAATGACATCTACTCGAAGCCGCAAGTATTGTCGATCATTATATCGATGATCGGTAGAGGGAACTCATCTTTCGGGCATGCAGAGTTCAAATTACGATAATCGATACAGACTGGAACTTTATCATTATTTTTATGACTGGAACAATGTTAGCGACCAAGTCAGGATGTTGTTCTTCACAAATGAATCCACTCGCAATATGCTTCTTGACTTCATTCTCGATGTCCTCCATAATATTTGGTCGGAATCGTCGTTGCTGCTGCTTAACTGGCTTAGCTTTAGACGAGATATTTAGGCGGTGCATAGCAACTTTAAGGTCCAAGCATGGCATGTCTTCAAAGCTCCATGCCAAGACGTTGATGTATTCTCTTATAAGCTGTATAAGCGATTGTCGTTCATCGCCAGATAGACTTTTGCTGAAGAAGATTGGTTTAAAAGATGATTCATCTCCTAAATTGACTTGGACGACTTCGTCTTTGGTAGGTGGTTCATGTTGTTCGAAATGCAGCTCCCACCTAGTATCCATCTTTTGAGTCCATTGTTCAAGCTTGGTCGATTAGACATCGTCTGTAATTTGGTCAACTGATACCATGTTGACAAACAAAGTTGTTTTGAACATGTCGCCAATTCTGGAGTCTGAATCCCAGAGGCAGGATCATAAGAATAAGAACAACGATCTGCTTCGTCATCTGATCTTTCGGGAGTTGTTGGAGGAGTGACATAACCCAAACCAACACCGTTTTGTTGATAGTAGTTCTCTGGTTTACCGGGAGAAGCAAAGTGACGTATTGGCAACCATCGTCCCCGGCCGTAGTTTAGCCCCTGGTCGCTTTTTATGTTATATCCCATATTCTGGATGATATTCTTGG
Organism: Iris pallida; assembly: GCA_029216955.1. NCBI lineage: Eukaryota > Viridiplantae > Streptophyta > Magnoliopsida > Asparagales > Iridaceae > Iris > Iris pallida. Next base: position 33,178 of record JANAVB010035593.1, read on the forward strand.
CCAGCCAACTATATCGAAAAAGTTGCATTTTCCCAGAGTTATAGTCAGCTTCCGTGTTGTGATTGGGAGAAGTAGAGTCCGAAACAAACTTTTTTTCGCCAATTATTCGACCAAAGATGATTAGTTCTTCACCCTTCTTTCTGGCTGGAACGATGAAGTAGTGGATATCTTCTGGGTAAACCTTTTCCCGCAGATGAGGCATCGTGACCGGCATGCAGAGGTGTGGTCCTATGTCGTTCTCTAGGGCATATATCGTATCTACATACTGGTTTACAGATTGGGAGACATCAGAGTAATTCAAAGATAAACCTTTACTAAAAAATATGCAAGTTCTTCTTCAGGGATAACATAATCTGCTGAAGGTACATTATTATGAGTATTGATATACTCATTGAGAGGATCATTATCTGGAAGAGGAGCCACAGTCTTAGCCTAGTTCACTACGTAGGGTAATTCTTTATGATTGGGAGGACAAACTGCAGCAGGTTCCACCCGAGGTGTCTTGCAGAGAGTGATGGTCAATGGTTTGACCTTATCAGGGTTCTTCTTTTTCACCCAGATTGTGAGAGGCTTCGGAGTACTTTTTAGAGTAGTACGTCTTTTACTCGGACAATCAGGGGACCATCGTTGCAGGATGAACTTGCTTTAGCTTCATCGTCAGCTTCGTTGCCGTCATCCTTGGAGGCACTACAAAAATACTACAGATTAGCGACTGAACTACCGACCAACCAAAATCAGTCGCTATGCTACCTACTAACTTGCCACTAACTTTCTATAAAATTTATTTCATTTAATTAGGTGTCGATGTTCGATCAAAAAAGAGTCGGTAGTGATTACTAACTATTTTATTAATGGAATATTTACGTCAGAAAAACATCGGTGTAATAACTTCTTCTGTTCTTACTGACTTGCAACTGAAATTTCAGCCACTGAAACATTAAAAACCCTTTCGATTTCCCCCCCAAAGTTTCAGTCTTTCCCTCCTATACGTTATTTCTTCCCCCCCCCAAAAAAAATGTTTTCATTTCCTCCCCCCCCAAAAAAAAATCACCCCTACCTCCCTCCTCCTCCTCCTCCACCTCCACCTACAGACGGCCGGCTCCTCGCTCCTCCTCCTCCTCCTCCAGACGGCCGACTCCTCCCTCCTCCTTTTCCCAACGAGCTCTCACCTCCCAAAACTGCTGCCTTCTTCCTCCTCGTCAACTTCCCCCTCCTATGGACAGCCGGTCCCTCCAAAAGTCGCCGTCTCCTCCTCCAAAAGTCGTCGCCTCCTTCCGACTCCTCCTCCGCCTAAAGCTGGTGCCATCACCTCCTCGTCGACTCCCTCCGCTTCCTCCTTGAAGTAGTTGGTACATTGTGACTTTTTTTAAGTTCTTTTAGTTTGAACTTTTTAATGCATCAATTTAAGCCCTAAATTTCTGTAGTACGTCACTTTAGGAGTCTAGGACATGGTCTGGAATCAATTTAGGGTTTTGGTCTGTATTTTGTGTGATTATTCTAAATTAATTTTTGGAAGAATTTGAGATAATTTTAGATAGTTTGTGCTGATGCATTGTGAACATCGAAAAATATCAGAAACATAGGGGTTTCTTTATTTCTAAATTGCTGATACAACCAACTTTCTATATCCATACGGGTTTTTATTCCTATATTATCAGTGTTGTTGAAAACTTGACAGTATATAATAGTTTTAGTACTTTATTTACTTATTAAAAAACCTAGAGTTTGTGAATTTTTTGTAGCCAAGATTTGAATTTATGAAAATTAAATATAAAAGATCCAAATGTACATATTTCTCATGTGAAACCAGCATTGCCTGTGGA
>JANAVB010035593.1:37500-62024 GCA_029216955.1 Iris pallida
CATGTTGTGAAGCATGTGCAAATTTGAAAGGAGCATTTTTAGCAGCAGTTGTAAGTCCTCATATTGCCTCTATACTATTCCATTATACTGCAAAGTGAATAGAATCTCCATTTTGTTTAATTTGCATCTGATCGTTATACCTATATATATGAGCAAATTCTTAAGTATGCTTATAACAGTAATCAGTTAAGTGATCACGGTGGTTTGAGTGGGGCTTATGATGTGGGAGCCTTAGTTTTCTCCAAAATATACTTTGCCAAACATGCTTTGCTTACTTATGATATGAATTGCCATATGTATCTTGAAGAGCATCATGGTTGTGTTCTAATTTTGTATTTTGCCATCATTTGTTTATTTTTCAATATGCCGAAGGGACATGAATAAGTAAGTAAAATAACTTATAATGGCCATTGGAAAGGAGAATATTTTAAGTTAGAGGGGTGTCCTTTCTCATGACTAATATTTTGTATAGGTATCTGAATAGACTGAACTGACTTAAGATGTTGTTCATAGAATGATATATAACCTCATTAGTAACAATCTAGAGCTTGGTGGTGCCGCAGGGACTGAACAGACGTAAGATGCACATAGTATGTATAACCTCTTATAACATATTAAGAGCTTTACAATGTACGCTGCAACTTTTTTTGGCTGTAAAAGTTTTGATATAATTTCAATGTATTTTGTTGCAAATTAGCCTAGGCTTCTATTTTTCCTTGACCAATGTTGCAGCTACTTGAAAACAACAGGACCATTCGGACACAATGATATTGCCATTATACTATTTTTTTGTGCATTCTATATTTTAAAGTGTTTGTTTCGTATTATTTTCAAGGAGCATTGTGCGTGCATGGTTCTAAAATTACTGCACGCAGCAGGTACAAAATATATTGCAGGAATCAACTGATGCCACACGCACAATTAATTCACCGCAAGAAAAGAATTTTAAAGTATCTAGCAAGCATCATCAGATGAACGGCTACAAATTGTTACTAAGAAAAGTTCTTTGCTTTTTTCTGTGTTCTTTGCTCTCTTTTTTTTCCAATTATTCTTTGTTCTTTGCAAGCATCATCAGTATCTTGCAAGCACCACCAATTATTCTTTGTTCTTTGCTTTTTTTCTAGTCTCCACCTAAGGAAATTTCTTATGAGTAGGTATGATAACTACTCAGCCCAAATTGGGAGTTCTTTGTTTGGTGATCAGCCACCACCAGTCAGTACTTAACAACTGATTGGGAAGTAAGCACTGCAAATATGTAGATTTACTGTGCTGATCAAGAAGACCTGTATAGCAACAATGACAATATGGCAATCACACAGGAATCATGTGGTTAAGGCAAGGTTCTTACATCCACATAATACAACTATTGCTGTACCTAATGCAACAGTCTGCACTTACACTTGACACCCCTGCAGGCTGTAGCTATACTGCTATGCTACTACTACAATATCAATGCTCTACCTATTCTTGAAATTAGACTATACACACATAGAAGCAAGGTAACTGCCTCGCCATCGGAAAGAGACAATCCCTAGTCAAATCATGGATAACTATGTGCAGTAGGTATTGTGCACACTGGATATCATCATATTTAGGATATGTCTAGTTATTTGTGAACTTTTGTTGTTAGCTATGTTATGATATTTTGAGTTAATACATATTCTGAATTATTAAACTTTCATCCCTTCGCATATGTTGTGATATTTTAATGTCACTTATACTACTGTCTTTATAAATGTACAGGTCCTATCTATGACGAACAGAGGTCGTCGCCTCCGTGGAGGTTCATCCGACCATCCCATCCACTCCACATCAATAAATTGGAGGAGCATCTGAAGATTGTAGTGCCCCGTCCCACTCAGTCAATCGGAGGATTCGAAACACCGACGACATTCGGACTTAGCCTTGCAACGGCGACTCGGAGACATCGCTCAGTCGAGGCGACCGCTCGCTCAGGTGGGGTAGTTTCGGTGAAATTACCTCATCTTAGCCTTCACATAATAAATCATATATTTTCAACTTGCACAAGTAGGCTTGATAATAAAAGAGACGAATCTACATAGATAAAGAAATAATCCCGACGGGTCTAATTGAGCTAGAATATGGAAAGGTCCAACGGTGGACTTAGAGTTGGTGCACGGCGTGCTTTGAAATTGACACTCGATCCTTCGTCCCGTGGCTTGGGAGAAGGAAAGTTGGTTGAGTAAGTAAAGTTGTGAACGTAGCCAAAGTCATAGGCGTCGCCCGCATAAATGCTTCATAAAGCATGCACGGTCCTATCGTCCAAGGCTTGGCATAGCCTTGGCTTGTCCCATGAGTTAAGTTGCGTTGCACGGCCTATGACATAAGTCTTGGCACCCAAATGACTTGGTCGTTCAGAAGTCGAACGCATGCGTGGCACATTTTCGTAATGTGAGGCTTGATACAGCCTTTGCTCGTCGAGTAGTTGTGCGTTTAAGTCAGGCAAGTTATGTTAGGCTATCGGAGTAGTAGCAAGCACGTTCCTACGAATTCTACGGCAGGGTATAACCATATAGTATTACGGTCTCAAGACCTGTCATATAAAGTATGACTTGGGCGATAGCGTCGCGTAGAACGTAATTCGATTTTAGGTACGATGTCACGGACTTAGTGTTTAAGACAAGGACCACAATTGATTCAAATGAGTTTTGGAGAAAGGACTATCAAATAGGCATTCATGAGTTGAATAAAATGATATGGTAACATGGAAAGAATGCTCGCGACTGTGGGTCGTCGAGGGGTCTCAAGGATAGAAGTCTTGAACTTGGTTTTGAAAGAGATAGTAATACTGAAAGAAGGATGACTGTGTGAGACGTCAGTTCGAGTCGAGTCTTGCATGGTCATTGGATAACTTGTCGACAAGAAGAGAGTTTCCACGAGTGACAACCCTGGGCGTCATGGGACCGCATCGTCCTGGGGGGAAACACGTTATAGTCGTAGACGGACGAACCGTTCGGGTTATTCGGGAACTTTCAGCGGGGCTAGATACTTGCGTTGAAAGGGTCGCCAAATAGAATGGCTATAATCCATGATAGCTTATGATGTTAGTGACCAATTCATAAAAAAAAATATATAGATGGGTCGGCATGGTGGCAATCCGCGTATGTGCCTTTGGATTGAGTCGAGTTGAATATGTGTACAGTTTGAACACACGATGTTTGGGCCTAATGATTGGTTGCAACGTAGGCGACGTGCTTCGGCACGAGATGTGGCGTCGAGTCTTAAGTTGGTCGAGTTGAATGTGTGTACTGTTAGAACACACGATGTTTGGGCCTAATGATTGGCTGCAACGTAGGCGACGTGCTTCGGCACGAGATGTGGCGTCGAGTCTTTAGTTGTCGGCATATAAGTTGCATAGTTTGATTCGAGTTGTCTCGAGTTTAAGTCAAAAAATTCTGCAAGGCAAAAGTCGATCGAGTGACACTTAGCCCACAGGTCTTGATTGGGTCAGTTGGTGATCAAAGTAGCAAGGGCCGCGAGGGTGGCGATATGGTTAAGTCACACTGAGTTGCGAGGTACGACACGATGGATTTGTAGCACGGTCACATGGAAATAGAGTCTCACCGAGTAGTTGCGTCATTAATTTTGTGTCGAAGGGCAAGCATGACTTGATAGGTTAACGTTGTTGATGCAAGCACGAGATGGTCTATAGACACAAATAGCCCAAGGCGTTGATCCTAAAATAATTCTAAGACAAGACTAGAAAGACAATTGATAACAAGGGACTATGTTACACAAAGTAAATCAAACGTGTCAGTTTTGTATGGGTGGGCGAGGATCTCATTCCACCAGTATAGTTGAGTACTCACACCCAGATAGTTTTCATGTGCAGGCACAGGTAGAAGCTCGTGGTGCGGAGCTCGCTTGGATGCGTTGAGGCATGGAGTTCCTTGGTGATTCGTAGCGTGCGGCCGCATGGAGTCCAGACTTATACAATATATAATATATGGACATTGCCTTCCGAAGCATTCGCTGGCTCAAGACTTGTATTATGAGAGATGAATGAGAGTTGAGTGACTTGTAATGTGAGAAGAGTGAGCTTGAGTGACTTGTAATCTTGGCCTTGCGCCCTTTGTAACCTTTGTTTCAATATCAATAAAGAGCTTCTTTGAATAACTTGTGTTTCGTTCTAATTTCTGCTGCTATTATTTAATGTCTCTGCATGGAACTTCTGTGCGACGACCCCATCGCAGCCGCTGAAATCGGCTGTTATGGAACCCGCCTTGCACGAGCGCAATCTAGGCTTGTGCGGCATCACGCCTTAGCGAGGACAATCGCTCCTACGGGAGCGGGGCGTGACATAATGGTATCAGAGCACGACTTTACATCCTTGGACTATCGATTAAATTCTTTAACTTCGTTGTTTCAACAAACTCTGTTGCTTCCGTAAGTTGTTATCGTTGGTGCGCTCTCTCTCTCTCAAATATCCCACGGGATGTCCATACAATAAGTCTAAACTATTTTGCAAAATATAGAAGAACAGTTTTTGACAAAATGAAAAGATGGTTTGCATAAGCACGGTTGGCTAAGTCGGGCTGGGCATATACACCAAAGTTGCGTCGACCTTAGAAAAGTCGAGTGTGGGAATTGAATAGTGTCGAACAAGAATGAGTTGAACTCGATTGAGTAAAGTGAGGTGACTATCGATAGGGGTGCTATCGAGCGACGATAACGTCGATACGATATAGATGTGCGTGCTTGGAATTAGAGGAATGGTTCGAACGGGATTCGCATAAGTCGATTTGATTCAAATGATAGTTTTGAGGATGTGTTGAATGACTTCATTCCTGAGTGGTGTATGCGATAGCCTCAGGAAAATCGATCGATCGATTTAGGATACAGAGTGTCGATGAGTCTATCAGCAAGTGTCGCACGTACGCAAAGCCGTAGAGTGAGCATCATTGAATAAGTTTAGTCTTGATGTTTGACGAGTTGATTTGAACAGACTAGAAATGACTCGCACAGAACATGCACGGGATTGAGGATTGCGTGAAGTATGAAACACAAAAATGATTGAGTAGGTGAAATCAAATCAAAGAAAAGTTAAGGTGTAGCGAACGGATGACTTGATAAAGGAAATCGATAGGTAGATCGTATAGAAAAATGTTAGCACGATGGGGAGAGAGCGTGCATGAAAAAGTTGAATTTTGAAGTTACGCGAATGACTCTAAGGATTAGATTGAACATTGCTCGATGATTTGAGTTTCCAAAGTAGTGATGTGAATTGAAGGAATACGTTGGTCGATGACTTAAGATAGACGAGTAAATAATACGCGAATTTGCGTTTGAGGAAATTGATGTTGTGAATGATTCGAGGGATAATGATCGAACTTGAATTTGAATGTCAAGAAGATTATCCAGTCGGACGATAACATCATTCGTACGACTGGAAATTGGTTGCAAAGGAAGAACGTAAGTTTACGCATATCGTCGATGGTATTAAAGCGTATCAAAGATCGATAAGCGATAACTCGGAGGTACTCTGACTCGGCGAATGACAATAGAGCAAGTGTTGTTGTTCGGTTGGATGATATACTTAGGAGTTTGAGATGAATGTTGGATGAAAATGATTGTGCCTTGATGGTTACGCGGATAACCACAGCGTCGACATTCTTGTCTTGCGCGAGAGCAACTCTAGCCTCGCATATGCGTCGCATCGGATTTGGGGCGATCATTTCGCATGAGCGCTGACATGGTGATTCATGTCGCGGAAATGATCGAACTCAAAAAATTAGGAAGTGGAAACTTTGATTGTCTCGACTTGTTGGTTTGATGCGAAAGAAAAACTCGAGGATATTTGGACTTGCGATTGATGAATGAAATAAACTTGAGGATTGAGTAGGTCCAATCCGTGCATCGATAATGAATTAGTCTAGACAAAAAATAAGAGTTACGTCCCGATGAGGATGATCATCCCGCAGGAGCGTGCATGGTGATTCATGCCCACCTTGGATAATCTGACTCGCGTGAGACCGGGGCACACCATATTGTTAAGCTAAACGACCTTGTGATCGAATACGTGAATTATGATGAACGACTTAGGGAGTATGAAATATGAATTATGGTTTAGCAATGAATCGTACCGTAACGTGTTTGAGTTGAAAAGAATCGATAGGTAGACTATATCAACGGATTCGAAAGATAGACTATGAGAAATGGCTTGTTGGACGAGCGATATTAATATGTCAAAGATTTGGTTGGGTGAACTTATGATAGGATGGCTTTGCTGAATGACTCAGACCCCGTACGATGAACGTTGGGATGTGTGTAGGGAATCGATGCTCGATGTTTAGAAATCAGAGTGATGCGAGCTTGGATGAAAACCACATACTATCAACTTGGTTTGACCTTAGGATGGGGTCAGTGTTGATATTGTTATTTGGGAACTATGATTCCAATACTGACAAACTTTAGCCTCGAGAGATGGCCTAGCGGCTAGGCGAGATATCCATGTTGTGGCGTCGAGTCTTAAGTTGTCGGCATATAAGTTTCATAGTTTGGATTCGAGTTGTCTTGAGTTTAAATCAGAAAATGTCGTAAGGCAAAAGTCGGTCAAGTGACACTTAGCCCACAGGTCTTGATTGGGTTAGTTGGTGATCAAAGTAGCAAGGGCCGCGAGGCGGTGATACGGTTAAGTCACACTAAGTTGCGAGGCACGGCACAATGGATTTGTAGCATGGTCACATGGAAATGGATTTCCACCGAGTAGTTACGTCATTAATTTTGTGCCGAAGGCAAGCGACTTGATAGGTTAACGTTGTTGATGCAAGCATGGGATGGTCTATAGACACAAATAGGCCAAGGTGTCGATCCTAAAATAATCCTAAGACAAGACTAGAAAGAAATTAATAAGGAGGGACTATATTGCACAAAGTAAATCAAACGTGTCAGTTTTGTATGGTGGGCGAGGAGCTCATTCCACCAGTAAGTTGAGTACTGACACCCACATAGTTTTTATGTGCAGGCACAGGTAGAAGCTCGTGGTGCGAAGCTCGCTTGGATGCATCGAGGTATGGAGTTCCTTGATGATTCGTAGCGTACGCCACGTGGAGTCAAGACTTATACGGAACATAATGTATGGACGTCGCCTTCCGAAGCATCCGCTGGCTCAAGACTTGTATTATGAGAGATGAGTGAGAGCTGAGTAACTTGTAATGTGAGAAGAGTGAGCTTGAGTGACTTGTAATCTTGGCCTTGCGTCCTTTGTAACCTTTGTTTCAATATCAATAAAGAGCTTCTTTAAATAACTTGTGTTTCGTTCTAATTTCCGCTGCTATTATTAATGTCTCTACATGGGCTTCTGTGCGACGACCCCATCGTAGCCGCTGAAATCGGCCGTTATGGAACCCGCCTTGTACGAGCGCAATTTAGGCTCGTGCGACATCACGCCTTAGCAAGGACGATCTCCTACGGGAGCGGCATGACAAAGATGACATTATTATGACGGATGATCTTTTTGTATGAATATTGTATGGTCGATGTTGGACATGACATACATGTTTTTAGTTTTTCTGTTTGGACATGACAATGATATAAATTTTTAGTTTTTCTTTTGTGTACTTTTTGTATGCTATTATTTTTGTTTATATTATTGGTAATTATTGTGGTGCTAAAAGTTATTTGCACGATTTGGGCATGATTGGATGATTGGACATAAATAATATTGACGTTTTATATTACTCTTATAGGTTGTTTATAGCATGATTCTTATAAACCTAGAAAAAATACATGATTAAGCGACGAATCAGCGACTAACTGGAGATGATCAGCGACTAAAAAACTAAAAAAGTAAAAGTAGCGACTAACTGGCGACAAATCAGCGACTACACAGTGACCAACAGCGACTGAAAGTTAACAAAAACAATTTAGTCGCTAGTTATGAACTGTAAATTTTCATCAAAGTTTAGTCGCTACGTTGTCGCTACCCCAGTCAGAAGTTAGGTGCTGCAGCGACTAATTAGCTACTAAAACTGATTAGCGATGATGCTTTTAGCGACAAAATTTTTTGGTCGAGAGTTAGTCACTAATTTGCTTTAGCGACTGAAATTTCTATTTTAGCGACTGAAATTTCAGTCGCTAATTAGCTATTTTTTTGTAGTGAGATCTAGGGCTGAGATTGGTAAAGTACCGAATCTCCACAGTAGGCTTCGATGCCCTTAAAAGGATCGACATCGACAAACTCCGTCTTACGACGCCATCGCTGTTGACGTACTTGAAGCACTGGTAAAGTATGGGAGGACGATCATGTTCTCGTGTATCACGGACGTCCCAACAAGACGTTGTAGGATACATTAGCGTCGATCACATAGCAAGAAACCTCTGTTCGGAGATCACGATCTGGCACTTGAGACAGATCTAGCCCAGCGGGTGGCTTCTTCCAGAATTGAAAGCCATAATAGTTGTAATGGTTGTAGATAGCTTGTGCAGAGGGATTCCTAGAATTTGAAACAACTTCTAGGAATGATGCTGGGAGGAACCTGGATCGATGTGCATGCGTCCACCTTGATCGCCCTGATATATCATGTATAGTACGGGGGTCTATCATGACGATTATTTTTTAGTAGCATGTCCTCCTGTGAAAAGGTGATATTGGGCACCACTTCCATAGTACTGTGGCAGTGAGGACAGGAGACAGGTCTTCTGTAGGGGCTTAGGGATAAGAGTCGGCATGTAGTAATGCCTCACTTAAGGCTTTCCGTATTTTTTGGAGAGTCGCAATAGATCGAACAGAGACAATCTGGCAGGTGTATTGGCCAGCTGTCCCAGTATGTCAAAGTTGTAAGGCCTGTCCGTGCCTTCGAGAGTTGGTGCCTTAGAGACTTGTCAAATCGCGTCTCCTTCTGTTTGGCTTTATCGGTAATTGAAGGCTTAGACGGGCCGGCTTATGAACTTGTGGGGGTAGCAGGAGCTTGAGAAGATACTGCTTCTTCTTATGCGGGGTCGTAAGTCCGTAGGTAAGCCTTCCCGGATCGCGTCTCGCCAGATAGAACTTCGTAGATGGGAGAAGACACCATATGACATGACTTGTATTTCTTGTCCTTTTTTACTTTAGAAGATACCACCCCCTGTCATTTCTTACAAAAGGTCCGGATGGACCCACATGATCTCACCACGTTCAGTCGTGAGTGGCACCAAGGTTGAGTTGTGAGCTGGCGGCAGGTTGATGACTTCATTATTGCCTTGGGGATTGGAACCACGCCGTCTGAGAGTTCTGTGGGAGGAAAGTCACCGAACTGAAGAGAGATCATGTTAGAAGATACGACCTTGTCTTCAGTTTCGAGGTTGATCACTTGGCTATCGATAAGATGTTGTATCTTCTTCTTCACGACGATGCAATCCTTGATAAAGTGATGCACGTACTGATGATAAAGATAGTACTTGGGATCGTTGAGTTGGTTCGCCTCTGCAGGACGTCGTGGTGGAGGCAATGTCAGTTTATTACCCTTCGTCAATATGTGAAAAATGGTAATGACATCATCTTCATAAAAAAACTTAGGCTTGCAGGAGGCACCCTGAGAATTGAGGCTTTCTTGGAAGTGTCGACCTTCAAGACTTCTTTTCCTTACTCCCACAGATAGGGATAGTTTGAGGATGCTTGCCTTTGTCTTCAGATTTGGGTGTTTTCAACCCCAGTAATTCTAGATTAGGGACGTCATTTTCAGCAGCATCAGCGGCCCCAATGAAAGCGGGCCAGGTATCATACTTATGTATACCACTACTAAAATCTGTCAAATCAGCGACGCCACAGACGTCGCTAAATAGGAAAAATACGTCGCTAATATCGATTAGCGACGTATTTAGCGACGTTTGAACGTAGTCGCGATTAACCTAGTCGCTAAACAACAAAACGTCGCAATACGTCGCTATTGCGACGATACTCAGCGACGCGGACAGTCGCTAATTCAGCGACTACCAGCGACGTAAAACGTCATCATTTACTGACGTAACCTAGCGACGTTGAGCGACTTGATATGCATCGATGCTAACCTGGCTTGAGAGGCAAATGACGACGTTCTGTGACTTTGTTACGTCGCTATAGTACCGACATATAGAGACGTCTAGCGAGTCTAACGTATCGACGTTTAGTGACGATCAGCGACAGTATTCATCACAGTTAGCGACGTTGTGATACTTACTTAGCGATGGTAACTTCGTCGCTGAACGTCTGAGAGTCGCTGAACGTCGCTAATATTGAAAAAAAATAAAAAATACAACATTTGCAGCATCCCCTGCAGCATTTGCAGCATCCCCTACACCATTTGTTACAACAACGACGGTGTGTATCACGAACACAGTATCAAACAACACAGATACACAATCACAAACACGTTTGAAACACAATCTCATCAATCAACACAGATAAGAAAATTTGTAACAACAATGTCAAAATAATGGTCCATAATTTAATTGCCAAGTATGGGAACGAATGGCTCAGAACACAACCCAAAATTCATTCTAGCATACATTAGTGTGAATCATCTATGTTCTGTACATATGGTGTAGTATATGTTCTTATCGTATCTAGTATCTGAAGAATGTAACAGAATCAAGATGAACTCACATAATGTATACTAAGACATCATCTACTACTATATAAGATATAGTGATAGGTTATCGTATCATCATTGTCGAGGGATGAGGGTCGGAGGACAAATACCGCTCGAGTGAGCCAAAGGCATGCAGCACTTCCCTCCCTCCATTCACCTTCTCCTCTCTCACGCTATCAACGTCACAACTTTTCTACTCAAGTTCTGATCAATCATCTTCCTTCTCCTCTCCTCCACCATGGCTCTGGACCCATCTGCTCCTTCCTACTTCCCTTCTTATTTGACTCTCTCAGCCACATATGATATCCACCTCAAGTGTAGAGCCGGGGGAGAAGAAGTGGGCAGGAAGAGGAAGGGGAAGCAGCACAGCCGGCGGCATGACCCGGAGGAAGTACAGAGATTTTTTTCAACATCCGTCGGAGAACTATAAGGATATATCTTTTCACAACATATCACCTTGTCAAAGACCCTTAATGTGACAACCATGTTACCGCGGTATCGGAAGACTAACATGTCATAATTTTCTAAGCCGTGTTTTGACATAATCCTCCAAACTCTTTCCTGCTATGTAGTAATGCAAGATTACAACATAGGAGGAAAGAGTTGGGAGGATTATGTCAAAACACATGGCTTAAAAATTATGACATGTTAGTCTTCCGACACCGCGGTAACATGATATTCACATTAAGGGTCTTTGATAAGGTGACATGTTTTGAAAAGATATATCCTTATAGTTCTCCTACGGATTTGAAGAAAACATCTGTACTTCCTCCGGGTCATGCCGCCGGCTGTACTGTTTCCCCCTCCTCTTCTGCCACTTCTTCTCCCCCGACTCTACACTTGAGGTGGATATCATATGTGGCTGAGAGAGTCAAATAAGAAAAGGAAGTAGGGAGAAGCAGATGGGTTCAGAGCCATAGTGGAGGAGAGGAGAAGGAAGATGCTTGATCAGCATTGTCTTCCGGATCATCCTCATCAAGGCATAACGGGCTGCTCAGCGTGCCCAGCTTCTTCAACTTGCTGGCTGCAGAGTCGAAATGGGAACGGGTCCTCTTTGCCGGCCCGGAGCTCTGACTCGCACTCGTCGCCTAGCTACCGGTTTTCTCTTCCTCTGACGTGGGTCATAAGAAAAGAAATTACGTACCTCTTCTTCACATAAACATCATTGCCGCCTTGTACTCGAGCCTCCTCGTTGTGACGCTATCCAACTTCTCGGTGCCTACATTGTCACTCAAATCTCCCCTTCGACTCGTATCGTCCTCTTCTTCGCCTGTCTTTTTGCTCCCTGTCTTGCAATCATCTGCTTTCACCGCCGACTCATTCGAATCCTTCTCCAATGACTCCGAGGAGGAGGAGAAGACTCGGACTTGCGACACAGATTCCCATTTAACAAATTGTAGCCGCTAGACGTCGCTATTAGTCGATGTCGGCGACAAACAGCGACGTCTTAGATAAACGTCGCTAAACCTCCAAAAATTAGCGACGTTCTTTCTTGGAGTCGCTAAATACGTCGCTGATATGACTTATTTCGGTAGTGTACCCAAACAAAACTTTACTGTAGAAGGAAGTTATGTCGACAAGTATCCATAAGTTCTGAGTCTGGTATACCAAAGGGCATCTTCAACTCTAGCCGCCTGAAGCGTTCGATGAAAGTAATGACAGACTCAGTCCTCCTTTGCTTGGTCTCGATGAGGGTGGACATACTACATGTATGTCACTCTCGTAAAACCTATTGAGGAATAACCTCTCCAAGTCTTTAAAAGAATTGATACAACTGTCAGGCAGACTGCAGAACCATTCAAAAGCTCCCTGTAAGGTGGTAATAAACAGCTTTGACAAGAATGGATCGTCCCTGGGAAAGTGTTGGGTCTGCGCGTTGAAGTATATCATGTGTTGACGAGGAGAAGTCATCCCGTCAAATGAATTTAGCGTCAGCGGCTTGTAGTTAGGATGGCAAGTAGCATTTTCCCATTCAGGAGGATAAGATTGAGATATTCCCATCTTTTGAAGCTCGTCTTTGTGTGATATGGTGTCGAGGCAGGCAACCAAAGAATCAATTACATCCGGTTGATTGAGCAGGTGTTAGAAAACAGCTGCTGTATGTTGTCAGACGTCGTTGGTAACGGACCACCCCCACATTTGTAAGATTTGGAGGAGGCACAACAGAATGATACTCCTTCTGTAGTAAATAAGGGTAGTTGCTATGAGCCGGACTAACGTGTGCCAAGATGTTTTATTGAGGTGAAGGAACAGCCCTAGCAGCTTGGACCATGTAACGCCCCAGTTCCAAAATAATTGGGACCAGATACGTATCATGCCAGCTGTATACATATGAGTAAATAAATGGCTCGCATGTATATAAGCTGTAAAATGTAGTAAACCATGATCAAACTAAATCTCATCCACAATATGAAGGTTTAACGATATAATCAACTAGTTATTTTGTACAAACGTTGGGCGGAGACATATCCACTACCAACAATTTAAAATAAAAAATATGCAAGGAAGAATTTGTTAAAGGAAGAATTTGTTAAGTGAAGTAAGCACAGTCCGAGAGCAATCGTCATGAAGGAAGGAACGGCTTTAGCTAGAGCACCTGTAAGTAAACACGAAACACACACCTAGAGAAATCACCAGGTCCTCAGAGGGACGTAACAAGACATAATATCATGCCAATAAACTGAATAATAAAAGCTCAACAGAAAAGTATGCATGAGTAAAGGTTCCTAACATTCTAGGTGAAATAATGCACTTTTGAAGACAACGTTCTACGCAGGAGCTTAGGTGTTCAGCATAGAGGGATAAAGAGTGCCAGTAGGTAGTGCTCATAAGAGACACTATCGGCCATGGGCAGAAAGTAGCACTCATCCGAGTCACTATCGACCCGGGACAGTAAGTAGCGCTCATACGAGACACTATCGGCCCAAATCTGTGTGTACTGAACATGTAGCCCCTACGCTAATAACTGTCTCCTCCCTCCCCATGGTACTATACCTGCGTCGTCTCTACGACACTGTTTAATCCTTAATAACTGCCAAGTCTTCTACATAATCTATTAGCAGTTATATCCTAACGTACGGCCTGTATACACCGATGTACGTTCGATACGCAAGTCCGAAGCTATACGCGACTCACAACTCACACAACCCGTGGCACATCATGACAGTTTATGAGATGCTCTAAACATATGGTAGTCTTAACTCTAAGCCAATTGCATAAAATATAGTAATTTTTAACTACATATAGTTTTGAAAGAACAACTTGATAAGAAATAAAACATGCATGATATTGAGCAAGAAAGTAAACATTAAAGGCAAGGTGTCTTGCCTGATAGTGGGCCTGGCGTGGTGCGATGATCCGACAAGTCCTGTCGTATGCACTAGCTGAAGTCGGGGTGGAAGTCCAGTTCACGAAAATCTAGCAACAATAGGTATTAGTATGGATTGGAGATAGAGATACCTATACTAATTTTTGAAGATACTTTCATGTAAATACTTGAAAATACTTTATATAAGTATATAATTGGAAAAGTACATTTTCTCTAGCATGTAAAAATCTTTTTAGATCAAAACATATAATTTAAACAATATCTTATTTGCAAGGCTTGAAAATATAATAACTTAGAAACCTCTTTTTTTATTCAAATTATTTTTACGTAAAAATCATACCTTGACCTAAAATATATATAACAATATTTAAACAAATAAAATTTTGGTATTTTAAGCTAATCCTTGAAGTGAGGAATATTTCCATAAATTTCTAAAATTTTAATAGTCATAATCATAACATCAAATAATAATAAGTAATAAGAGTATTAATAATAAAATTGATAATAATAATAATAATAATATAATAATAATAATAATAAGGTTAATAAAATAACCCTTTACAGGGTTTTCTCCTTAAAGGAGTATTAGAAAAAATATGGGAGAGAGAGAAATAGGAAAAGAGGGGAAATCGAGAGTGGGGGAGGGAGCTCACCCGCGGGGCTAGGGTCGGCGTGTCACAGCGCGGCGCGGTACGGAGGTCTGCAGGCTAGGGTCCCCCTTCCTTCTTTCTTGTTTGGGGGTTTTGGGATGGTGGTGATGGCGTTGTGGGATGTCGGCGATGGACGTGGTGGTGGTATGGAGTGGCTGGGTTTGCCGAAAATATTGATGGTGGTAGCGTTGGTTTTGATGGCTGTTGGCCGAGGATCCGCGGGGTCAGCGGTGGCGGTGGTTGTTGACAGTGGTGGTTGCGGGTGAGGGTTCTGGTGATGGTCGGGATGTCGATGGGGTTGTCGAGGATGGTGGTGGTGAGATGGTGTCACTCCCCGTTCCCGAAATGCGTATTCTAATACGTATATTGCCTGAATATATTTATTTAGTATTTATCATGTAGTATCCTGTATTTAAATTCCTATAACTTCATGTTAATTAATTATCTGCGTTTTATTTCTGCACTTTATTTTTCTGCAATTCTATTATCTGCTCTTTAAATTTTCATGTTAATTAATTAGCTGCTCTTTAATTTTTATGCTAATTAATTTCTGCAATTTATTTCTTGCAATTAATTTTCCGTAATTTATTTTTGCATTTTATTTCCTGCAATTTACTTCTCTGCTTTAGTTTTATTTTCGGTTGGATGAGCCCCTTAAACCCGACCCATTAAGAACCCGGCCCAACTCCCACCTACCACCCCTTTGCTACTTAAAGCTACCCTCTCCTTCTCTCTCCTCATTTACTCCTTCTTCACTATATTCTTCTTCTTCCTTTCATTACTCTCTCCACCTACCAACTAGGCAAGTACATCTTGCTCTACATGAGGACCATATTTTATGGTTCAATATTCTTCCTCTCATGATTCTAAGAGAGTTTAGTGCTTAGTTTTGATATTTTTGATTTCATTGGTTCATTTCTTGTAGATCTAAGTTATTATATTTTCGGTTGTCTATGGGTTTTGATCTAGCAAACTCCTTTGTTCTCGAGATTTGATAGTTCCATGTCGTAGAGCAGTTCATCCTACCCAATTTTGACCTTTGGAAAGTTGGATTCGGACTTATTTTGACCAAGTTATGGACTTTTGAAGCCTTGGGGTACAACCATAGAGTTCTTGCTGTTTAGAGAAGACAGTGAGCAGTGTATGCTAGCTTTTTAGCTGCGTCACTGAGCTGTGCGCGCAATTTAGCGCAGCGCAGTATGGAGTCCATACGCTGCCTTTTTAGGAAGCGTGTGTCTTGCATACGCTACCTTTGGAAGCGTGTGTCGTATGGAGTTCATACGCTACCTTTTGGGAGCGTATGACTTGCATACGCTGACTTGGATGGTCAGGAGTCGTATGGAGTTCATACGCTACCTTTTGGGAGCGTATGACTTGCATACGCTGACTTGGATGGTCAGGAGTCGTATGGAGTTCATACGCAACCTTTTGGGAGCGTATGACTTGCATACGCTGACTTGGATGGTCAGGAGTTGTATGGAGCTCATACGCTACCTTTTGGGAGCGTATGACTTGCATACGCTGACTTGGATAGTAAGGAGTCGTATGGAGTTCATACGCTGCCTTTTGGAAGCGTATGACTCACATACGCTAGCTTGGCTTGAGCGTAGCTTGACCTGGGCGTACGCTGGCTTGAGCGTAGCTTGACCTGAGCGTACGCTGGCATGAGCGTAGGCTGACATGAGAGTAGCCTGCTTACCCTGGATCTTCTATAGTCCTGTATATTGATATCTTATTAGATGTTTAACGTCCATTTTATATCCTTACGCCTTTTTGCATAAACTTGATATAATCATGATATATTGATATTTCTGTTAATTATAGATTGTTACGTAGGATGTACCATGTATCATGAATTGAGTTATAGATACCCGGATTAACTAGAATTAAACCCTGAGAGTTGTAGACTCGACCCCACTGAATGCAAATTGACTTTCATGCCTTGCCACCATTGATAATGATTGTGATCTTGACTAAATTGATCATGTGTTCCTAATTGGAACCAAGAGACTGGCTAGTCGTCTTATTGAATGAAATGAATGAGACACGTTCATGTTATGAACTATTGTACTCGACTGGCTGATCCCGAATATTGACATACTTGCATATGCAGGCTTCAATCTATTTATTTATTTATTTATTTAGTTATTTTTCTACAAAAGAAGCATGTGTACTTTATGGTCAAAGCATGATTACCGTGGATAGATTTGATTGTTGCATTACGCTATGTAAGACCTGCAACCTAACCGCACTGGTATCGTTGTAGAGTTGTGCATATCGTACCCCGTACGAAAGTACTCATTTGAATGACCATGATCCACGGCATGGGATTTCACTCAACGTAGAGACTATTAAGTTAAATAAATAATAATTGCATGGAGAGAATGGATTCCCGAATTCTTACATGGCAGCCCCCTTGGGACGAGTAGTACCCGACGGGCCGGCTGGTTCCCACAGATACTGTAAATCTGCCACACGGGCAGGGAACAGTATCTGCTTTTATTATTATTGTATATTGTATATTGACGGGCGTCCTGCTAGGACTCGTCTAATTCATGCATGGGCCAATTGATCGACTGGATAGACTAGCCTTGCTTGCACATAGTAAGAACTGAGGAATCCCTAATTGCATTATTCCAGGATAACTTGGGACTCATAATAGCAAGCCGTAGGAGTTGATTGGCCGTTCAAGATGATTTGTTTGTGCACTGTACTCTGTTACCTAACTGGGATGATCATGTCAGGACATGACGGGCCAACTTTGTCCTTGTTTGGTTGGGAGGTTGGTTCGAAGTGTCTTGATGTGATGTGAGTTCTAGTAGCAAGCAGAGATCTATTATTATATTCTCTTACTTACTGGTTTTAGTTCTCATGTCGTGCTCCCTTGTGGTACTTGCTATTAGAGGTCTAACCTCTCTGGTTTTGCATGGCCAGATTTAGAGCCAGTTCCCGAGGACTCAGCGTACTTCCACCTCCAGGATGGTCAATACTAGAGGAATGATCGCAGGAGGCCTCGAGTGGGTTCCTTAACTTCACCACTCATTTTGTTATCTACTTTATACCTTGCCGTTTGGCACCGACATGTTAGTCGGATTGTCTTGTACTTACTTTTGCATAATTGTAATTAAGTCAGACTGCAGCTGATAACAATTGTGTATACTTACTACATCATCTGGCTGTATTTTGTAAAGCCAGATCTCAAGAACATTTTGACTGAGCGTTTGGGACGCCTTACTGCTTTACCTTACATGTTCTATATTTCTGTTTCTTGTTTGAATGGTTGAGACAATAGATGTGAAATAACTATAGTAAGACTTTTATGTAGTATGCACCCCCTCGTCTGGTTAGACAGCATTGATCGTATTATACGGTATTCATCTACCCGTAATACGTAGCTGGCTGAGTCACTCCCCCGCTCTCCAGTATTCTGGTTCTGGGGCGTGACAAGGTTTTAGTGGTGGCCCATGCAGGTCTGATTTCAGACTTGGGGGTATTGTTTAATATGATGTCTCAATCACACATGTTTCCCTTGATCTCATGATTTGTTACTCTCAACTCTAGTTTGACATTCCAGTATCCTTTGACTTTATTGATCCTTCATGTCCGGTCATTTGATTGTTCCCTTGTCCCTTTCCTTAGGGGCACTTCGTCCGCATCGGTCAGAGCTGGACAGCAACAACATGGACAGCAACATGGACAACCTGACCCTGTTGGTCAGCAACAAGAGCCGGTACTAACTCAGGAGGCTACTCAGGAAGAAGTGATAGTGGAAGCAGCAGCTGGATCGCAGTATCGGATGTTCCACCCCCACCAACAGTTCCACCTACCCCTGCGGAGATGGACACACCAGCCCTTCTGGAGATCATGAGAGGAATGATGGCTACTCAACAACATCAGATGTTAGCCCAACAGCGCATGCACGCTCAGTTGCAAGAGCAGAATGTACTACTCAACCAAGGATTACAGACGGCATTGGAAAGAGGGGCGAGGCCAGATTCAGGAGCGTCAGCCCCGTTTTGCAAGTATAACCCCCGCCGTTTCGAGGGCACGGAGGATGCCATCTCAGCAGATGCATGGCTTAAGGATATTGAGGCTATCCTGACAGCCGCTAAGGTACCAGCAGAAGAACGTGTGGATCTAGTGAAGTTGTTACTTCAGGATCTCGCACGTGATTGGTGGAAAGCAGAGGAAGTAGGCATCAGACGACCCGTTGCTTGGGACGATTTCACAGCAAGATTCAAGACGAAGTACTATGGAGATATGGCACAGTTTGAGCTACAACAGAAGTTTATCAGCCTCAGGAAGGCTGGCAAGACTGTAGATGCTTATGCAGCAGAGTTCTGCAGATTGGGTAGATTTGCCCCAGAGATGGTAGCGACAGAGCGCCAGTGGGCTATGAGGTTTCAGCAAGGGTTTCATCTTGAGCTCTTGCAATTGATAGAAGGGCACAATTACCAGACTTTTGATGAGATATTGACGGCGACTCGAAGGCATGAGATCACCATTCAGAGGCTTGCGGCAAGGACTGGGGGTCAGAAGAGATCCCACAGTCAGATTGAAGGAGGAGGGGAGCAGCGCCCCGAACAACAGCACCATCCCCTGGCATTCGTATCCATGATGTGGCGATGCGAGGGCCACACCACCACCCAGCAGCAACAGCAACAGAGGAAGAAAGCAAACCCCCGGCGGGCTGCACTTATTGTGGAAAGATGGGGCACACTAGAGATGTGTGTCGGACATTGAATGGACTGTGTCTGATATGTGGAAACCCAGATCATCGGGTTACACAGTCCATGAATTCTAGGTCAGGAGGACCAGGGCAGCATTTCCTGCTCTGCCAGCACCAGGGGCAGGGCAGTATCGAGGACCAGCATTGGCAGTGAGGCCGTTGGCGCAGCGTCCGTTAGTATCACAGGCTCAGATGTTTCGACAGCAGGGGCCGCCGATGCAGCAACACCAGCATAGACCACCCAGCATCATCAAGGCAGGGGCCAGCAGCAGTACCAGGCTAGGCCACAGCATAGGAACCAGCAAGGAGGTCGAGGGCAGGCATTCACACTGTCCTTGGAAGAGGCATTGGCATCGGGAGATGTTGTGGCAGGTAACATTCTCGTCGCCTCATATCCCGCAGTAGCATGTTTGATTCGGGAGCATCCCATTCATTTATATCTGCACAATTTGCGACACGACAAGGAGTGGAGTTCGAGGCATTGCCAGGGAGGTTGAATATACTCACTGGTAATGGGCTCGTGGGAGTTAGTAGAGTTATTTAAGGTGTGTGTGTTGTAGTTTGCGGGCATTCCTTACCCGCCCAGTTGATAGAATTTTCTGTTGGAAATTTCGACGTTATCTTAGGCATGGACTGGCTGAATGACAGTCATGCGACAATAGATTGTCGTAGTGGAAGTGTATCTTTGATATTCCAGGCATGGAGAGGTTCACCTTGGTCAGGTCCGAGGCAATTCAGCAAGAGCATGGAGTAGTAACAACAATGGAAGAAGTTCAGATTCCGAAGGTAGTTGAAAATTTCTAGACGTTTCCCGAAGAACTTCCAGGTCTACCACCAGTTAGAGATATTGAGTTCAGCATAGAATTGGCACCTGGGACTAAACCAATATCAGATCGGGTTTACAGAATGGCGGATTCAGAGCAGGCCAAGGTGTATCAGCACATAGAGGAATTGAAGGAGAAGAAGTTTATCCAAGCTAGCATATCGCCATGGGCAGCACCAGTGGTACTTGTGGGAAGAAGGATGGATCATCCAGATTGTGCATCGATTACAGGAAGCTTAACGTGGCGACAGTAAAGAACAAGTACCTATTACCCAGGATCGACGACTTTGATCAGTTGAGCAAGGCTAGAGTTTTCTCCAAGATAGATCTTCGTTCAGGGTATCATCAGGTGAGGGTTCGGAAGAAGGATATTCCCAAGACAATATTCAGGTCGAAGTATGGGCTTATGAGTTCTTAGTAATGCCGTTTGGTTTGACCAATGCTCCAGCTATATTCATGGATTTGATGAACCGTATCTTTATGCCATACTTAGATCAGTTTGTCGTTGTCTTTCTTGACGACATACTCGTATATTCTGCTAGTGAAGAGGAGCATGAAGACCACCTCAGAAAAGTGTTACAGGTTCTAAGAGAGAACCAGTTGTATGCCAAGCTCAGCAAGTGTGAGTTCTGGACGGATCATATTTCATTTTTGGTCAATGTATCAGGAGCTGGAGTAGCAGTGGATCCCAAGAAGGTAGAAGCAGTAGAGAGTTGGCCAGTACCCAAGACCGTAGCTGACGTACGAAGTTTCTTGGGATTGGCAGGATATTACAGAAGGTTTGTGTCAGACTTTGCAAGGATTTCACCACCATGACCCGCTTGACCCGGAAGGATGTACCATTCGTTTGGTCGGCAGAATGTCAGGCATCATTCGAGACTTGAAGCAGAAGTTAATATCAGCACCTATCTTACATTGCCAGTTGGACCCGGAGGTTTTACAGTATATTGTGATGCGTCAGGTAAAGGACTTGGATGCGTCCATCATGCAGCACGGAAAGGTGATAGCATATGCATCGAGGCAGCTTCGAGACCATGAGAAAAATTACCCAACTCATGATCTGGAATTGGCGGCAGTAGTGTTTGCTCTGAAGCTTTGGAGGTATTACTTATATGGCGATCGAGTAGAATGTACACAGACCATAAAAGTCTGAAGTACATCTTTACTCAGAAGGAGCTAAACATGAGGCAGAGAAGATGGTTGGAGTTGATCAAGGATATGATGTGGAGCTTCAGTATCATCCAGGCAAGGCGAATGTGGTAGCAGACGCTCTTAGCAGAAGAGGCGGCGCATTTATGTTGAAACGCAGAGACATTTTAGAAGACCTTCAGGAGATGGGCATAGAAGTTATACTTCCTAGTGATGTAGGAGTTTTGGCTAGTCTACAAGTCCAATCTGACTTGGTAGATAGGATCAAGGCAGCTCAGGCACAAGACCCAAGGATTCAGAAGCTCAGGGCAGAATGTGAGTCAGGACTCAGAAGGAGATGAGAATTCATGAAGATGGTATACTTAGATTTGGATCACGTCTATGTGTGCCCAGTGGAGATATCAGACAGGAAGTTATGGCAGAAGCTCACAGTTTCCAGTATCTATACATCCTGGAGGGACCAAGATGTACCAAGATATCAAGCAGCACTTCTGGTGGAAGGGATGAAGAGAGAGATAGCTAGATTCGTTTTCCGTTGCTTGGTATGTCAGCAAGTGAAGGCAGAACAGCAGAGGCCAGCTGGATATTGCAACCGCTTCCTATCCCGGAATGGAAGTGGGAGCATATCACGATGGACTTTATGACCGGTTTACCGAGATCGCCAAGTGGTAAGGATGCCATTTGGGTGATAGTAGATCGGCTTACGAAGGTGGCGCATTTTCTTCTTTCAGAGTAGGGCAATCTACAGAAAAGTTGGCAGAGTTGTATATGCAACAGATAGTCAGGCAGCACGGAGTCCCTGTCAGTATTGTGTCAGATCGAGATACCCGTTTTATATCACATTTTTGGAAGAGATTGCATCATAGTCTGGGTACCAAGTTAAGATTTAGCACGGCTTACCATCCGCAGACGGACGGGCAATCAGAAAGGACAATCCAAACTTTAGAAGATATGTTGCGAGCTTGCACTCTGGATTTTGGAGGGTTTGGGAGAGTCACCTTCACTTGGTCGACTTCTCATACAACAACAGTTATCAAGCCAGTATCCAGATGGCACCATTTGAGGCACTATATGGTAAGAAGTGTAGATCGCCGCTAGCATGGGATGATATCGGGGAAAGGAAGATGCTAGGCCCAGAAATGATTATCCAGACGGTTGAAGTGATTAAGGGAATTAGAGAACGACTTCGTGTTGCGCAGGATCGGCATCGTCATTGGGCGGACCAGCATCGTAGGCCGTTAGAGTTCTCTGTTGGGGACCACGTGTTCTTGCGGATCTCACCTACCCATGGGGTCATTAGATTTGGCGTTCGCGGGAAGCTGAGTCCGCGATACGTAGGCCCATTTATATCCTTGATAGGGTAGGCGATGTTGCTTATCGTTTGTCCCTTCCACCTTCGTTACGAGAGGTGCATGAGTGTTTCATGTATCTCAATTGCGAAGGTATATCGGACCCCAGCCATATCCTCGATCATTCAGAACTGGTTGTTGGTACCAACCTGTCTTACGAGGAACAGTCTGTGTCCATCTTGGACCGAAGAGAGAAGATACTCAAGAACCGAACAATTAACCTTGTCCGGGTTGCTTGGGGTCATCACTCTTTGGGAGAGTCAACGTGGGAACGTGAGGATGATATCCGATCACGGTATCCACATCTGTTTGACTCACAAGTTATATCTTTTTGTGTACCTTGATTGTCTTGATTCCTCATGCTTAACCCCTTATGGGTAGAATTGCTTGATATCGTAGATTGATGGATTACATATATGTTACTTGCTATGGACATGTAAAATGATTGCTTGATTGAATTGCTTGTACTTAGATTAGTTTAGCCCGATATTTCTATCTTGCTTGAATTTAAAATTCCGAGGACGGAATTTTTTCAAGGGGGTAGAGATGTCACTCCCCATTCCCGGAATGCGTATTCTAATACGTATATTGCCTGAATGTATTTATTTAGTATTTATCATGTAGTATCTGTATTTAATTCCTATAACTTTATGTTAATTAATATCTGCGTTTTATTTTCTGCACTTTATTTTTCTGCAATTCTATTATCTGTTCTTTAAATTTTCATGTTAATTAATTAGCTGCTCTTTAATTTTTATGCTAATTAATTCCTGCAATTTATTTCCTGCAATTAATTTTCCGTTTTATTTTGTATTTTATTCCTGCAATTTACTTCTCTGCTTTAGTTTTATTTTCGGTTGGATGAGCCCCTTAAACCCGACCCATTAAGAACCCGGCCCAACTCCCACTTACCACCCCTTTGCTACTTAAAGCTACCCTCTCCTTCTCTCTCCTCATTACTCATTCTTCACCATTACTTCTTCTTCTTCCTTTCATTACTTCTCCACTACCAACTAGGCAAGTACATCTTGCTCTACATGAGGACCATATTTTATGGTTCAATATTCTTCTCATGATTCTAAGAGAGTTTAGTACCTATTTTTGATTTCATTGGTTCATTTCTTGTAGATCTAAGTTATTGTATTTCGTTGTCTATGGGTTTTGATCTAGCAAACTCCTTTGTTCTCGAGATTTGATGGTTCCATGTCGTAGAGCAGTTCATCCTACCCAATTTTGACCTTTGGAAAGTTGGATTCGGACTTTTTGACCAAGTTATGGACTTTTGAAGCCTTGGGGTACAACCATAAAGTTCTTGCTGTTTGGAGAAGACAGTGAGCAGTGTATGCTAGTTTTTAGCTGCGTCACTGAGCTGTGCGCGCTCTTTAGCACAGCGCAGTATGGAGTCCATACGCTGCCTTTTTAGGAAGCGTGTGTCTTGTACGCTACCTTTGGAAGCGTGTGTCGTATGGAGTCAACGCTACCTTTGGAAGCGTATGACTTGCATACGCTGACTTGGATGGTCAGGAGCGTATGGAGTTCATACGCTACCTTTGGGAGCGTATGACTTGCATACGCTGACTTGGATGGTCAGGAGTCGTATGGAGTTCATACGCTACCTTTTGGGAGCGTATGACTTGCATACGCTGACTTGGATGGTCAGGAGTCGTATGGAGCTCATACGCTACCTTTTGGGAGCGTATGACTTGCATACGTGACTTGGATAGTAAGGAGTCGTTATGGAGTTCATACGTGCCTTTTGGAAGCGATGACTCACATACGCTAGCTTGGCTTGAGCGTAGCTTGACCTGGGCATACGCTGGCTGAGCGTAGCTGACTGAGCGTACGCTGGCATGAGCGTAGGCTGACATGAGAGTAGCCTGCTTACCTGGATCTTCTATAGTCCTGTATATTGATATCTTATTAGATGT